>VXBX01009322.1:79785-118845 GCA_013400415.1 Scytalopus superciliaris | reverse complement strand
AAAAAAAAAAAAAAAAAAAAAAAACAACCCGGGAGAACCGAGAGCTTGTGCCTTCCCCCCACGCCTCCCCGAGGGAACAGCTGTACCAGGGGGCCGGTGGCTCGGGTGCCACTTCTGCTTCCCGGCCGGAGCCTGGCAGCGCAGCGGGCGGGGGGAAACCACGCGCTCCGCTCTTGCGGCACGAAGCACACGGGGTTACTGACGGTCATTGCTCCCTCATCTACATATCCAGTTACAAATTCCCCGTTGCCTTTTTGTTCCACACGAAAAAGTAAATCATCCGCCCTCTGCTGAGGCAGCGCGGGAGGTTACTCTGGGGCGAAAGTTTCTCCCTCCTCTCTCCCACGCAGCAGGACCGCTCGTGAATATGCTGGGGCTGAGCACGACGGGCAAACGCCCCACTGAACCCCAAAATCGACCATCACCCCCACTCCCAGCCCAGGGAAAGGCTGGGAAAAGAGCCGGCTCCTCCAATAACATATAAACGTCCTTTTCTTTCCAGCAGAGGCTAAAGCACCCTTTTTCACTGCAACTGGAGGAAAAACTTGCCCCACACCGATTCCTTGGTTAACTCCTAAATTCGTGAAACTCCCTAAACAGTTTTGCAGCTTGTTTATTTTTTGGTGAGATCATCAGCTGTTCAGAAACTCAGATGGACAAAGGGGTGGCTGGCTGAAGGCACACTGGCATGCAGAGATCAGATGTTTGCAAGATTTTTCATTTAATGTGTCCGCATTTAAGACATTTTTTTCAAGCTTCTCTTAAAGGGCCACACACCTTTTTAGGGAAAAAAGAACAAACAGAGCCAAGCAATAATTCACCCACTTTTCTGTTTCCTCAGTGTTGTGTTGGTTTTGGGTTTGCTTAGCTATTTTGTTTGTGGGTTTGGTTTGGAGGTGTTTTTGCCACATGGAAGCAGGATTTTCTTGGTCAGGGACATTTCTATAGGCAATTGCAGGAAAGCTACCCGAACTGCAGTGAGATTCCTGCTGGCCAGTCTGTAATCATGACGGGGAGTAATAACAAAGAGCCTGTCATCTTACACAGCTGTAATTAACCAGTCCAGCATTAACAAAGCATTTATCCTCTGCCTTTTTTGTCATGCCTAGCATTTTCAGACTTGCTCAGCATTAGAATTTGCTGAAAATCAAAGCTGCCAGGCACAAAACGCCTACAAACATCTGAAGGAGCTTTCATCATCATTTGGAGGAAAACACAAAGGAAACAGAACATAAAGTTACCAAAACTGTGGGACAACATTCTGGCTTCCAGCCAGCTGAGCACAAACCTGTGCTCACTACCCAAGACCACACATGAAAGTTCTGCAAGACCAAAGAGCTAAATTCCAACACCATGGTTCGGGCTGCAGTGCCCTAATCAAACAGTCAGCCTTTCTTACCATGCATTTTCTCCCTCACGCGGTCCTACTTCCAGGACTTGTGGGTCAGTGTCTCATGCAATCCATCTCAATCTGGAGGCATGCATAATGACTTGCACATGAAACCACAGAAAAGCCCTGAACACTGCAATGTCTAAATTCCTTCCCAGGATACCTCAAAAAGTCAAGAGTTAAAGGTTTCCTCTTGGAAACAGCCATTCCCCTCCAAGATGACTGCTTGCTCACTAGGACCTAAAGAAATACAAGATGACTACTTAAAAGAATTCCTCCAAAAATAGAAAACAAAAGAAACAGGCATATCTTTTGAAGGCTAACACCAAGCTTACCCAGTAATGCAAACACTTTGAGTGGAGGAACACAGTTTACCACCACGAGCTTACTACTGCAGCATTTTCCTGCAATAGAAGTTCAGACGCACTATCAAGTTACTCAAAAAAAGTGAGGCAAAACATGTCAGCTCAAATACGTTTTAACTCACATATCTCCTCATGCTTGAGAATGGCCAAGAGTTAGCCACTGCAAGCCAGTGGGCACAGAATGATGCAGCATCCAGGCAGCACATTAGAGAATAGTCTCTCCATGTACTTTCTAACATAGATATGCAGGCTCTCCTTCCCTCTTGTCTTCATCTTCAACAGAAAACCAAAGGAGCTTCAGTCCTGCAGACTTTCCTCACCACCACCACACGGTATGGTCTCCTGGCTGAAATCACAGGTCCCAGCAAGCAAGTCAAGCCCCAGGCACAAATGTGAAGATGAACTTCAGATCAGACTGAGCAAACACTCCAAAACTGTCAAATCTGATGTGAACCACCTGGCTTATTCAATGATGGGATAAATGTCTGCAGAAGTAAAACTGAGACAACTTTTCCTCACAGCAGACTATTTCTACAGTTTCAGTCCTGACACCAAGGGAGCAGTAGCTGAACAACAGAGAACACAGAGACTTTGCTTATAAATCATGCAAATAACCTCCAATGCCAGGAGGTCTGGCAGGGATTAAATGCTTTTGTTCTAACTAGTTTGGGTACAATATGGCAACACTACATGTTGCCAAGACCGTCCTCATTCACATGAAACAAACAGAAGACAAGTTCACATCCCATGCAGGACAGGGAGAAAGATCCTTCATACAATCACATAAGGAAGCTTCCAGCAGAAATGAGAGCTCTCAGACCTGAAGGTCCTGTGCCTTAACCACAAAATCTTCCTTCCTCCCTGAAGTCACCTGTCAGGATTATACAACCACACGTGGCAGGATTTCACAGCTACTGTCTTCATGACAGGCACAGCTGTCCTTCATTTCCACACAGTTCAAACAGATCTTGGGGGCTGCCTTCTGGGCATCAAAACTAGAAACTCTTGGGTTTGCAGATTGCAGGGCATCTCCTACAGGACTGTAACACTGTTATATATATTTTTAAGATTTACCTTTTTATGACAGCCTAATTTTTTCCAGCACCTTCATTCCTGAGCACAGTGTTAGGCCAGTCAGTCCTTGCTTGAGACTCAAAACTATGAAGAAAAACAACCTTCATGGCTGCTGTATTATTGATTCGATTGACCATCAAAACAAAAATGTGNAAAAAAAAAAAAAAAAGCAAGTCAGTGCTATATGAGGTCTCTGTTCCACACAGACCATAACTGAAGCACTGATTGTGCAGTGAACAAAGCATATGTGGTACAAAAGCCACAGGTTTTAGTGCCCACATTCCAGAAACATTCCCAGTTACTTTCACAAGCTCAAAAGATGGCTCAAAGAGCAACAGAAGCCATAGCTGAGAACTAGTTTTAATTTGCTGAGCTTACTACAAGTATTACCATACAGGTCACACAGTAAGCAGTGGTAATTTCCAACAATAGTGGGAAGATCCACAGACAAGAACAACAGAGTGTCTAGGGGCAGGTTACAGAACAAGACTTTTCTCCTCAAACTTCTCTCCATTCTTTCCTGCTTCACTTGAAAGTACAGTGAGGCCATACCTTCCTTCAGAAACTTAATGTCACAGTGTCTTTTAAAATTAAACAATAGAGTTGAAAAACAAAACCCCACGGAAATTGTGGCTACATTTTTCATATCCTGAACATGGCCTTCTAAAAATAAAAGGCATGCAAGTGGTATTTCAACATATCTCAGTCCACTGTAGAGCACAAAGCTCACCAGGTCTGACTTTCATTTGTGGGGTTTCTGTCCAAAGGGTTTGCACTCATAGTCTACAATATGCCAGATTTTCAGACAGTTTAAAGCTAACAGGCTCAGTGAAAACATTGACAGCCAAATCTCCTTCCCAGCTTCATGTATCTTGACTCCCTGCAAAGAAGGAGGGTGAAAGAAAAGGGAAAAGAGACTTCAAGCCCTAAGTTAGTTCAACAGCTAAGAGGAAAGCAGGGCAGTGTGTCTGATCTACAGACACAACAATTTATTATCAGGGGATTTCACTCTCTACTGATGGAACAATGCAAGGCTCAAAACAATTACGTTATTTTCTTTATATTCATTGCAGTTGTATAACTTGCTAGCCTTTGGCTAAGTCTGTATTCATCATAGCCAAGTATTAAGGCAACAGAGAAGCTGGAGTTAAATTCTGACTCTTACTTCTGGCCACAGAGACCAATCATAGACCAACCCAATAATGTGCAAAACATGAAATAGGCTTCAAGGAAATAGCTTAAGTATATTCATTCTATTGCTTTAAGAAGCAAATCCTGAGTAGAGCTCTGAATCACATGATATTACAAATAGCTGAAAATTCTCGTGCTTATTTTCACAAAAAAGGACAAACTGCAAAGTTCTCAGCCTCTGAACTGACTTATCAGTCACAGAGATGACAGACCACAGATGTGACCATTATTACATACTTCATTATTCCAACAAGATTATTTTCAGGAGTGGTAAACAGAACACATTGAGGGATAGTACAGGCTTCAGAGAAGGTCCTCTAAAGGTCAAATTCAGCTCAGGGCAAGACAGGTCCTTGTAAAGAGGCGGAAAGTAAAGTTTTACTGCTAGGATTGGATTTTCATTGCACTAGGAATATTGTGCCCTGAACAATAAGCAGCTTTTAGATGTTTCAAACCATCAACTCAAACAGTAAAATACATTAAAAAAAACCCCAAACCCAAAACAACAGACAGACTGAAAAACAAATACCATGGTCACATCCACTCCCATACTGCTATTCTAATGACAAGCACTGGTGTGAGCATACAAAGAATGGCATTATGCTACTAAAAAAGCATGGAGCTAAGCAGAAGTTGAAAGAATAAGCTGTAACCAAGGAGAACCCTGTCCAGAATTCCTTGCACTTGAGCAAGTGACCTAAATTGAGTGGAAATTCAAGTAACAGGAAAAAAACATGGCTGGATATTTTAATCAAATGATGATTACTAATAGCAGAAGTGTTCTTGAAAGCTAGCTATGAGACCATGCATCTGCAAGACTGCTGGTTCAAATGTAAACAGAAGACACTTTTATCAGACCCATTCTGAATCCCCAAAATAAGCAGGCAGAACCAACCCAGCAGTATCCTCCTACTTGAAACTTATCCCAGCACCAGCTATCCAGTTGGGAGAGTTTCCTCCCCATGAAACTGGCATGGGTAGTAATGAACCTTAAGCTAACTGGCAGTGAGTTGCCCCAGACCAAGGCACCCTGACTGTCCTGTACTTGTGTTTGCTCCTCCTTACACAGAAAGGCTGACAAGAAGAGCAAAAGCCACCTCTCCTTTGGGTGTGAAGACTCACCCTGCCAGGTATCCCTTCCTCTCACTTGTCACAGATGTCGGGAACCTGACTCACATCTGGCATTTCTAAAGTTTAACAAGGTATCAACTCTGTAGTGAACAGACCATAGTGGCTCTTGCTTTTCCTGTGTTCAGGAAGACCTATCACTTCCAGATTTAGTGCCAGTTCCTAATGCTCCTCATCTAGCACACTACAACAGAAGGCACCTCCAGAACAAAGAGTCAAACCAATCAAAAAAATGCTAAATATTAACAACAATAAGCAAGTCGTTATAGTGCAATTAGTTTAACCAGAAATACTGTTTACTTTCACTGAAAATAAATCTAAATTATTTCAACCTCTCATGATTGCTTTCTACATTTCAATTTACCTGGTCACTGCAAAGTTACCCTTATGGATAGTAATTTGGGTTTTCTTTTGAGTCTCACAAGCCCAGTGGAAAGGAAACAGTCCTCAAGCTTCAGCACTACAAGAAAAGATCATGTTTTCTCTGCCTAGTTTAGGGCAACCTTTGTAACCATTCAAATTCTTCACTACTATAAAACAGACTGTTGAGCAACAGCACTTCAAAAATAGTTAGTGAACTTTTTCAGTTTTTGGGAGAGACTGAGAAACAGATGCTTAATAGGTAAGGATTGCCCAAATTCACATAATGGTTTAGCTGGAGATCATGCCTTTTATATCCCAAGTGTGACACTATACTGCTGTTCACATCAGGATGGTCCCAACAGACCCTGTTCTGAAGTAGCATTTTGGTGGGTAGGCAGCAGCTCCTGCTTTTCTAAGGAGCGGGCTGGCACAAGTCAGAACAAGAACTCAGACTTCAGGTATTGCTGTCTTTGCAGTAAACTGTCTTTGCCCCATCAGCAAATCTCCTTCTGGCACATGTGTATGCCCAGTCAGCCTCAGAAATGGTCCGGTTACGTCTCAGCTGCAATCATTAAAATAAATTTAGAACTATAAGGAAAGGACCTCCTGAGATACAACAGTTCACGCTTATTGAATTCTGACTGTGGTCACACAAATCTTCAGACAGTGTCCAACAAAAGTACATCTAAATACTAACTCAGGTAGTATGTCCCTCAAAAAGATATATTTAGAAGAACAGAAAGGTTCAGGGAGGGGAAGAAACCCATCACAAAACATCAAAACTCACAGGCAAAAGTCTTGTCTTAAAAGACCCTTAAAAACGTCTTTTATTGCACCATCCTTAAAACTCAAGCTGAATTGGAAAGGGAAGGAAACTCTGGCTGTTTACAGAGGATGTGTGTCACAGAACAGTCTGAATCTCCTCCACATATAGCACAAAAGAGTGCTCCCAGATGAGCATTGAAAAAGAAAAAGCTAGGGCAAGATCTTCAACTAATACATGCGCTACATTCCTCTACATTTTCAGAGCTACACCAGTTTTTCATCAGCTGAGGATGTGACGCCACACAGAGCTAAGCAATACGCAGTTCCTATAAACTCAATTAATTATTAACACTTAGTAAATACATAAGGATGTGCATTTTCTTTTAATTCTGCAATTATTTTCAAAGGATTTTTCCACAATTTTGGAAACAAAACATATGAAAAACATAAATATAAAAATTGTATAGTGAAGTAAAAGCGTATCTCAAACAAAATACAATCACTATTGAGTAAAACACAGCAACACCAAAAGAACATACATTTGGAAGTGACAAATTATTGCAGTTTGCTAAAGCTGCAAAAAAATTCAGCAACAGGTGGTAGACTATCTTGTTTTATTTTAGCCAGGATCCTGGTATTAACACTCACTTATTAATGACCAAAAATATTTAAACAGAGCAGCATCTATTTCCCACAAAAAAGACTGCTCACAAACACTGAATTGACAAAGATTTTCAAAATACTCAGTTAACCAGCAGTCCATCCTCTTGCCTGTGTACAAATGAACTTGATTCAGCATCAACAATATTTCAGAGCCATCACCTTTTATTGCATCCTGACTACTTTGAAAACTGCCACAGCCTACTGTGTTTCAGAATGAGGGCTCCAGTTCCTTAGCAGCTGTTTATTTAGCTCACAGGAATGCTGTAAAAATTAGGTAACAAGTGTTTGTAATGCATGCTGAAGATAAAATGTATTAGTACTAAAGACGGCTCCAAAGCTGAATATTAACTTGAGAGAGATGGAAGGTCAGATCCAGATTATGCACTCTGGCCCCAGTACGAGTCAGACACAGAAGTGGACAGGACTTTTTCCAAATTGGGCGATTTCATGATCATCACTCTCATGAGAGCTCAGGCCCATCGATAGCTCCTGAGAAAGCTGAACTTTTCACCAGATAAGTGTTACAAATTTCCTAGGGGACTACTAACACCAAGCTCAATGTGAAAAGTCTCTACCCTGCTGTCTTCACCCACTTCAGACTGTAGCTTAGATAAACCAAATGCAATCTTCCAAAAATCAGACAATTTATTGAGATTTTGAGATTAGCAGTTAATGAGAACAAATCCAGAAATTTTGTCAGAGTGGAAAACATAGAAAATAAATGTTAAACTGAAGTTAACACAGCATAAGTTTTAGCAACATAATCCTGGTATTAGCAAACTGTACTGACAAAACTGCATAGAAAAAGAGGAAGATAATAGCAAAGTGTGAAGGGTGTAATTGTTCACTTAACACTCTCCATTTTATTTGCTGGTTTAAAATAAAAAGTCAGTGTTGACAGATCAGGCTAAAGACTACAGAAAGCACCCAGAACTTTTTAATACTGTCCCACTTCTGCAGAACTTACTAATATTAATTACTGACAAGCACAGTAGGCAATTCTTTATCATTATGTCTTTATCTAGACAAGCTAACAGCAAGATAACGACAGTGCCTTTAAGGTATATCAATTTGGTTTCTGTTGGAATAATCCTTGCTAAGTGTAGTTATGGGCACTGCTGACTTCCTTACATGCAGTGAAACCATTAGCTGGCACCATTAGCAGGTCCTACAGTGCAGCGTTATGCTGACCAGCTTGCAATTCTCCTTGCGTGTTTTTAACAGGGTTCATACAATCTTCTGTGATAGGATTCTCAGAAGTGTTTTTCTCAAGCTCCTGTCAACTGGTATAGTGCACACACTACATACAGCAATGCCAGACATAACACTGCATGGGTTTTTTTTCAGTTCCCTGTTCAAAGAGATTTCAGTTTTGCCCTCTCACATCCATACACACCTACCTAGAATCCAAGCTGGTATAATTCTAAACTCACATCAGAAGCATCTCAGCAGTAAGGAAGCTTAGACCAAAAGCAGACACTAAAGCCCAGTTCTACAGAAGACAGCAATACACATTACGCTGTATGTGTTTACCCATCTCAACCTCTAAGCAAAGTCAGGTAGTAACAACTGTTTGTGAACAGTCCCATGGGAAACAATTATGATTCTCCTGGGAACAGATTTAATGCTACAGCAGACCTTTGTACCTTAACCTCTATCACGGTAATTTTTTTAGTTTAATCTTGTCTTTGGCTTCAAAATACTAAGGAAAGAAGTCGTAGGCTCTGTTGAAAGTGATAACAGCATATGCAGTTATATTAGTTATAACATGGTATTTTCTGAATTATGCAAATATCATGCCACCTCATTAATTAAAAGCTACATACACAAGTGCTCAACAAAAAATGTGGGATCAACACTGCCCTAAGTAGGGTTTTCTCCCTTTGCATATCTCTTGACTGTCAGCCTCCCAGTTTCAGTTTAGAACAAAACAAACCAAAGAAAGGACCCATTGGATTCACACAGTGACTTTGTCCACTACCTAGAGTAAGGGACTAAGCGTGTCCTTCCAGTAATGGTTTAAAAAGGTTTTCTCCAAGTCTGCAGATGCCTACAAAACTTCCATTTACTTAAAAAAATAAAACCTAAGGACATGTTGCCTGTTCAGCAACCCAGAGAGTTGAAGAAAGTTAATCAGGCAAATGTGGGAACACTGCCATGTGTACCTGAATCTCCTGCCCAACCAACATGGCACACTACAAAACCCTTCGTGCAATTCAAGTACCCAGTATCAGCTGCTTGTTGCACTTGCTTATCACAACAGGCTACATCAGACCGAAGCAGAAATCACAATGATTCCCACACAGTCCCAGGATCCCCTTCCTGGCTGGATGCTTAGGGCTGGAAGGAGGCAGCAGCTAGGAATGCCCTGGTGAGTTCCGCAGAGGACTAATGAAAAACAACTGCTACTGAAAACACAAAGGGGTAAAGTAGCCTTCCTATCCGCCCCTGTGAGTCAAGATCTCTCTAATGATATTACAGGGCAGCATTTTTGGCAATGTTTTTTCTCCTGGCCTAAAGGAAAGGATGTGTATGCCACTATGGACACAGTATCAGAGAACCCAGTTGTATATTTATGTGCAACAACAAGAATGCCACCCTGCCACACCTGGTGTTTGCAGGTGTTTCTGGGGGTGAAGGCCACCTGGACATATGGTTTGCTAGTCTGCATACTAGCCTGGGTGGTTTTAGCTAGGATTCTTCCCTAGGGAAGTCAGGGAGGAAACCAGTTTAATTAGGGTGGCGTAGGCAGGTGTAAGAATCAATCTGAATGTTTAACTTGAGGGCGTGGGGTCAATTTTGATAGGGAGAAGACACTGAGGAGGGAGTTAGCCATCACCTTAATGTCACCCAGCACATAATGTACAACATCCTGTTTCCCTGAGCACCCTGTAATCACACAGCAGGACACAGCAACCAAAAAGCCTTCTCCCAAGGCTACTCTTTAGTCCAAGCCCTCTATCATCCTTTACCTGTTAAATGAAAGAAACACTAATACCACTGACCAGACAGGCTGCAAACTCCTTCAGTCTCAACATCTGTCTGTGCAGCAAGGTGCAACATCAGCAGAGAATGCCACCCAGTTAATGTCTCTCCTCCACCATAAGCAATACTAATCCAGCAAACAACTGAGACAGGCAGGGCACGTGTGGAATAATAACCTTAGGTCTGATGCAATTTCTTAGGCGATGTTTGTTTCCCTCTGCCTATTTCATTGCTTAATTTTTGTTTAGATGGGTTGGTTTCAAAAAACATAGAAACATTCCCTTTGGGATCACTAAAAACTAAGAGCAATGAAGTAAATACCAGGCAGACTGACTTATATGTGCCACTGTTAGCAACAGCCAGAGAAGGTGGCTTTAATTATACCTGTTATTACCCTGTGGCACTGCGAAACAAAGTGTTTGGGAGTCCTGTAGAGAGAATGAAGAAATAAAGAAAATGTGCCTCAGACTCAACAGCAAGCTATAGCTCTGCCTTTCAAAACAGAAGCAAAGCTTACTTCTTGCAAACAATTTATCTGCTATAAGGTCACTGAGGCCAATTGCAAGTTCAGTGCCTGCAAGCAGTGATCCAAACCTACTCCAGCTGGCAATCCCAGCAGCCATATCATGCTCTTGGAAGTGCCGTCACTAAGGTCTTTGACTCTCTGTTCTGATCTGCACTCTGCCTTATCATGAGTGTTAAAGACCTTGGTGACATTGCTGGACAGAGATGTAACAAGTGCTGGGACAGAGAGAGCACCTGGCACCTGCCTGTAAAATTGATTATGTCAAGGTATGTGTGTGCCTGCACGTAGATTTCACTGCTCACGGCTTGCTCAAAGCAGCCACGTAACAGCAGTGCCTATAGAGCATGACAGCTGCCTGTGCTGAACTTCCTCACACCATGGGGTAGTACTTAATCCTGGCCAAAAAAGGTGATACATGAAGCAACAGTGGACTGTTCCCTACTGATAACACCTTCCCCTCCCTCCACCAGAGTTCTTCTCTGCTGCTCCTCCTCAAACTCCTGCACAAACAGCCGTGTTATGAGGGATTACCTCTGACCTCATCAAGAAGTGCCTGAGATACCTGTTGGCATGAGTGCATAGCATGGCCTGAACAAAATACTACTCTTTAACAAAGACACTGACTTGTACATACTTGTGCAAGCAACCTGGCATGTTAAATAATCTCCCTTCCCCTGGGTTCAGCACATGTCTAATTTCAGATCAGACAACTCTAAGAGTCATATCTTGAACATTAGTTTGTGAGGGTTGTTTGAAAGATTCGAGTGAAAGGACTTCGGCACATACCCTCTAAACCAATTCAGACTTCAGAAGCCAAATACAGAAATGCATATTCCGCATGACTAGCATTCGAAAAATATCTATATCACAGCTCCAGTTTATATACCAGCAAAGGAAGATCATCTCCTGGAAACCTGTTTCAAAATCATCAGGCACTAGTGAGAAGCATGTGTGAGGCAATGAGGGAGCTGCAGTGACTCCAACAGAGCCCACATCACACAGCAGGGAGCACAGAGTCCATCCCACAGGAGAAGCTGCAAAGCTGCACTTGTCAGTACCACCAATTCATATAGCTTCAGGTCCAGGCCAGAGCTAGAACACAGAGGGTATTACATTTTCAGTTTGGTTCATCAGGTAACTAGTTCTCCTGCTGACTGGGGAAACAACAGTATAAAGACGGTACTTTGAGGTTTCAGAGTGTGCTTGCATCTGAGATCCACTCCAACACTCTTCCCAGACCCACTGGAGAGGAGAGGATTTGCATCTCTCACAGCATACTGTCAACAGGAACTGAAAGGTTGACCTTCCTTGCACATGAATCTAAGCACTGCTGAGTACAAATACATGAGTACTTCTAAGATTAGAGGATGCAGTTTTATGCATTCTGTCAGAGAACACAGCAGAAATGGGCAGCAGGAACCCCCAAATTGGAGGCTTTGTGAATGAGCATAAGGAAGACAAACAGGCTTTGTTCTCCAAAAGCTTTACCAACAATAGGCATTCTGTCATTCTGACGACACAGAGGTTTGATTTTTTAATTACACATTTGAAATATTTTATTATAGAAATATTATCTGTGATGACTCGGTCTGAGGCTTGGTTTTACAGTCCGTACTCTTAGACTTTACACTATAGAGAAGCATGAGCCTTCTGACTTTCAACTTGTACATTATTCTGTATGTAAAATGCTTCTTGAAATCACTCCTCCCCTCCCGATCTTACCAGTAACAAGAGCTTCAGCTTATGGCTTTTATAGTTTTCTGTAAATGTCCATGTCTGATGTTTACTGCATGTTTCAATACAAACCAGCAGTATCTACTCTCTTTCGAAGAGTTAACTTGCAGATGCTATTACAAGCACAAAGTGTTAAATCCACTAACAGCATCTGTCATTCTGATGGAGACAGCTTGTTCCCACAAAATGACCAAATCAAACCAAGTCTTTGAAGACATCCATGAAAACAATATTAAACTTCCTCCTGGCAAATAATCATCTTAGCTTATTTTGGTTGTTTTCATTATGGGTCCATCTCTGCACAAAGGGTTCACTCTGCATCCTCTCCCCCCTAAAGCTGCTGCAGATATAGGGAAAAGCAGGATGCCACTTGCCAGCTGTCTCAGTAAAAAGAGAGAAGGCCTGGTGACACGGTTATTGAACTCAGCAAGAAAGTGAGTCCCTTACAAAGTATCAACTAGTGCTCAGTCAATAGACCACAGTATTATCTGCAGATCTGATCAGATCAGGAGAGAGGATAGTTAAATATCCAAGACAAATACCTTGCACGGTTCATGTCTGTACATACATCCAATGCTTATCTACCAACCACTAACAATACAGATTATTTCAAAGTGATCAGCAGTGTACTGAGCAACACCGGAAGAATGTGAAAACACCATTTCTGCTTTAGGTGTGCTCAGCACTTAAAACATCACATCAGGTCAAATTTTTCCTCCTGCAACCTGCCTGAGACATGCTCAAATGAAGGGAGCTAGGAAGAACTACAGCTGTAAAACCAAGGACAAATTTCACAAAGCACTAAAATACCACCTACATTCAAAGAGTTCCATGTGCCTGGATAAAGGCTGTATGTGAAGACAGTCAGTGGCTGTACTCCCTGCTGTCTTTTCCTGGTGCATTTCCTTTTAAACCACTACTTTCCATCACTTCCAAGAGCTACATGCAGCACTAACACAGCAGCCAAGATAAGTAACCTTTCAGAGAAAAATATCCAAAAAAACTTTTTTAAAATTGCCATGTCAGAATCCTGACAATAACGAGCAACAAGCAACCTGCCACATTTCCCAAGACTAGGCAGAGTTTTTACAGGTCCCACCTCTGCTGCAAGCTCTCCACGCAATCTCATGCTGGTCACTCACTTGTCTACATGGAACAGGAACAAACACTAGATTTTCTCACGCAATCTAAAAGGGGGAGGATTCTAATTTTTCACGGTAAATAGGGCTGTGCAAGTTCCCAAGACAAATAATTTTCTTCTGTACCCTACCAATTCAAAATCCTGCCAGACAATAGCAGAGAATGAACTATACTACACCAAACAGCCATATAGAAACAAACAAACAAACAAAAAAAAAGCCCTTCAAAACATAATACAAGAAGGGAAGTGGATCCTTCATTGTCAGATAATAACCAGCTTTGAGTTTGTGAGCTGGAGGCCAAGATCAGCTTTTCCTCATTTGTGTTCTTCCAGCACACTCCCCTCTGGAGCTCAGAACACTAAACTGTAGCCACTGTATTCACTGCTTGACAAAACACCAAAATAACTAGTGCTTTCCAAAAAGACACACTACTTGGATTTTTTTGAGAAAGCCAGCATTTTGACTAACTTTAGTGGGTTGAGGATTTTAATTTCACAGCCAGAATGGCTGCTGTTCTTGGCATTGCATACCATCCCTTTTCTCTTCCACCAAATAAGTTAAGGAGCATACAAGGCTCTGACACAGGAGAAGCTTAAGGTACTTCTACAGGATTGGAAGAGGTTTGATGAGCTGCAAGTTAAAAACCACACACATTCCTGTTATGGTACATTTTTGAAATTTACACACATGAAGAATTAACCAGACCAGAAATGCCAGATGTAGGCAGTTCTTTCTACCATATTCTCACCTAATCCAGAGGAGTTTCCCAACTTGTGTAGTTTTCCCAGGACCTTCTGGACATCCTTTATACTTGTGTCCTGTTGGCTGTACAACAGTAACCTTTTGGCATCTGAGAACAGGCGGGAAACACTGGGGATGTGAAAACAGAAAAACAGCCAGCAGTCATCAGCTATGTCAGCCAGCATCCACAGATACAGTTTTAGATATCCATTCCAAATCTTAGTCTTTTTCAGTTATCCATTCAGCACAAAAAACCCTTTCTTCAGTGGGACAATCCAAGGAGCCTAAAAAAGATGTCTGCTAATACAAGGTCAAACTATGTCACATTGTGAACATCCAAGCATTTGAAAGCATTTTTAAGACTGGGCCACACAGGGACTCTTGCTGCCTGTAAATTGCTTTTCCTCAGAGCACAATAATTTAAGTACGAACTTGCTCCTTTCAAATGCCGCTCCAGGTTACAGACACATTACACTCTGCATCAAGCCTAACTCACCTGACAGTATGAAAGTAGCAAGTAAGGCAAGGTATAGAGCCATAAACTGTGCTTCACAATAGCCAGTAATAAATGGCAAGTGCCAGAGAGTGTCCTTCAGACCTCTTCTTGAACTGTTTCTCACTCTGCGTTGTTCAGAGGTTCATTAACCAGGGAAACAGATGCTCCGAAAAAAGAGCATCTTAAAAAGGCATACTTTTTCATGGCCCAAATTCTGAGCTCAGAGAAGAGAACAGACTCAAGTCATCACTCAGGCAGAGCTTTTAATTTACCAAGAGCTTCAACTGCTCGATCCTGAGGCTACTGAACAACTACGAGCTGTCTGCGAGCCCCTCTGAACTTGGTAGCAGAAGAATTTGCTACTTCAGTGGTGGTAGAAACTGCAAAACCCTCGATAGTGTAAGGTTTCACAACTAGCTAGTGACTTCCAAATATCCCTTTTCCCTGTGTTCCCTGAAGAACAGAAATGAAGCAAAAGCAGAGAGACTCACATGGAGGCATTGAAGTTTCCAACAATACCAGGGGATTCCCCAGGAGTTGGGTAGCGGAAACAAGGGTTGTTGGCATTGCAGATGATACCCTGTATCCATGGCAAGGTTCCCGCTGAAGGCATAGCTTTATTTGGAAAATGACCTAGAATGGAAACACAGGAGTTAATAAACAGAAACACATGATACAAGATTCTGCTACACAGCATTGTATTTGAGGGGCAGTGCTAATCCTGTGCTGGTTATTGTCCCCAAGTGCCTATGAGAGAACAGAATAGCTAAGAAGGGCTGAGCTCATGTTAGGTTCTCTACACGGCTCTAGCCTCCTCAAGTGAAAAACAAAACCTTGTTAAAACCTGTAGGAGAAGCTTGTTGCTGCTCTCAGTTGTGCAGCACTGTCTTTGGCCATGCTGATGGGAATATAGCACTGCCTGCTGATTAAAGCCCAACAGCAAGCAACTCCAAAGTTTGGCACTGGTGAGCACATGCACATACACATGCTTTCAAACCAGTCATGCTGTTCTGGATTTGTAGCCTTAACTAACACAAGGATTTGGCTTGAGGTTACAGGGACAGCGCTGATCAGGGTCTGGATTCTGAAGATACATAATATTTCTATTCAGTCCTTTGAGTTTTCAGAATCTGCTCACCCCAATTACACACACTGTAAAGACCAAACAAAGGGTCAGCAATTGTGGGTGGGTGCCTACATTCTTTCCCTGAGGTGTGTCCCATATTGACTGACTTTCAAACAGTCTTAAAACTTTAGAGTTTCTAAATCATTTAGCCAGATGCCTGCCATATTTCAAGTCTTTTTGCTAAACTCTGGATATTTCTACTAAACATCTACTAGAGTTGTAGACCAGAGTTCACAATCTGTTTAAGCACAAAGAACTAACATACTACTCATGGCAGATCTCCACCAGTATGCCACTCGGGTACCTGTGAACCCCTGACCCTTCAATGAAGGGCAAGAAAGGCTTTCCTTGTATAATCCTGCACCTTAGATGGCTGTGTGGCTAGTTTCTGCAACAATCTCACTTCCTCCTCGCACACGAGGGAGGGAAGGCTGGAGGAAGGTTATGCCCCTTCCTCAGTATCTCAAAGCTCAAGGCTTTTGCACATTCTCCACTCTGGTACCCAACCTGTGCACCCAGGGCCTCAGTCACTTACGGTGTTGGCTCCTTGCCTCCACACCCTCAATGGAGGTACCAAAGCCCCAGGAGGAAAAAATATCAAAGCTGCTGAATTACAGCAAAGTTGGTTAATGTATGTGACTGAAGGAAGATGGGAATGTTATCAGCCCTCCCTGGAGAAAACCAAGGACTCTGTCCAGGAAAAAGATGAAAGAACCAAAGGTTTGGGTTTTTTTTCCAGTACCCACAGAGTTCTTCATAGTTCTCTGTTTAAAATAGAAGAGCTATTTATTTGAGCTCTCTGCCTTTTGTTTGCTTTTGCTTTATTGTTCTTCTTAGCTGAGGGGCTTTGGGGATGGGAGGGAGTAGAAAAATGCTAAGACTTTGAGATTCTTTTTGTAAAATTTCCTGGAGAATCACCTTCTCTCTCCTCCATTGTCTTTCATTTTACATGGTTATGAACTCCAAGAAACTATTAAGAACAATATGGAAAGGGAAATGGTGCACAAGAGTTTACAGTAACTTTTCACACACAATGATTCATGTGACAGCAGCTTCTCCAAGAGTAAAGCAGGAATCTACCAGTTTTAAACATCATTAGTTACATAGAAAACACAGTGCAACAGCCCACCATTTCCAATTACACTGCTGCAAACATCTAGCTTTTCAGTAGAGATGAAAACTCCCTTGCTGTCAGCCTCCCCTCCCCTCACCCCCAAATAAAGTGCATTTTGCATACTTTAAGGGGTCACAGCAACAGGAAAGAAAAGCTCTACAAGACCCAAGTCAGCAATCTGGCTCAGTAACAATCTAAGAGATCTTCTCTGACTGGTCTGGTGAAAGCTACGTAAGTTAGCAAAATTTTCCCCTGTGTTTTCAGGGAAAAGTTCCTCACACTAAGCCAACCTACTAGAAATAAGAAATCCTGACAACAAAAAAACAGTCCAATCTTTTTTTCTCCTCCAACAGGAAAAGAAAAATTTTAACTGTTTGTTGAAAAAGACTACCATTAAAATACTGAGGCTACCTGGAGGCTACAAAGCACTTGCATGCAGCTTTGCTACTGCTATCACCAGGCATTACCTGCAAGTGATTTCATAACAGCATACAGCACTGCCACTACAGATAACTGTCCTACTTCCCTTAATGCACCCACAAAGTTGCCAAAGAGTTTGCCATAAACACAGGGCTTCTTTCTTTCTTTCTATCTCCATTCCCAGTTCAGCAAAAACTGTTTCACTTTACAATACAGCCACATTTGTCAGCATGAGTGAATGTTCAGTGCAATCAATCCAGACTCCAAAAACATAATTTAGAAACCTATTCACAGAAGCTTTTCGAAAAATGGAGAGGAGTTAATAATAAAAGTTAATTAAAAAGGTATCAGATGCTCTATAGTCTACAACTCCTGAGGACACTGTAAGAAGGCAGACAAAGCAATAACACTCAACATAAATGTGAAAGAAAAAGGGGTGCAGGTGAAAGACTCAAAACTCTGCGTGTTGACAGAGCAAATGATTTTCAAGGAGGCTACTGACTAACAAGATCAATCTAAATAGCTCAGTGAAACCGCAGCTCTTGCTAGGTTTGAGTTCATATACAGCACTGCCATAGTTGAAATGAACTATCATTGAAGCTGCTAATTATTTATACCAGCTGAGCAGACTACTTACTGATTCTCTTCAGCTTTATGTCTATATTACAGGTACCTCTCCCACTGTCACTGTAATATTCAGTCAGAAGAGGTAATTCAAATGCCATGTAAAGTATGAGATTTAATTTAGGGAAGGTTCAATTACCCTCCTAAACACTGAAGAAAGTGAGTTAGGCAGTACCTAGAACCAGGAGAGTCCAAAGCGTAATGGGAAACTGCAAACACTAACACCTCAGCTTTAAAAGGACCCTTATTAGCTTGAACACCAAGCAAACAGCACATAATGCCCCATTTTAAGAATTAAATGCTTCAGAGCGCCCTTCAGAAACATGTTTTCCTGACCCTTAAACCTTACCTTGCAGCAATCAGGCAAAGGAAAGATAAACAAAAAGCTCTTCCACAGTCAGCTAATTGCAGTATGAAGCTGTCACCAAACAGTACAACAAATCAAGTTGCTAATAAACAAGTCATGCTTCCTAAATCAAATGGCAACCAAAGAAGCCTACAGATGGTCATTTATGAAGAACAAGTGTCCTTTGAAAAAAAGCAGAAATGTGCCCATTTACGGTGTAAAGAGAAAAGTAGCATGGTTTTTCCTCAGCAATGTATGACTGCTGAATCTGCTAAATGCAGAGCTGACACTAATGATTAGCAGGAATGGAATTGCTCTTGTGCTCTTTATAATACATTAATGCACATTACTGCCTGGAAATGAGATCGCTTTCTTAGAGATCAGAACACTGCATTCTTTTATGCTAAGTCACATACAGATCAACAATGAAAAATAAGATTTCGGTTCTGTGGGGGTTTTACAGATTTGCCACAGCTCTACAGAAAATTCTAAAGTAATTCATTATAACTGCAGAAAAATGAGAAACAGCAAGAAAAAGAGCAGCCATGAACAGTCCTGGAGCAACATTAACATGTTGGAAGACACTGCAGTCCCCGAAGTGGAAGAAAAGGAGTCATTAAGACTTCCCTACAGATTTCTAACTGAAGTACAGAACCACTGCTCTTTACATCTTGCCAGCTGCATTATTATCTTCTAGCCATGAAACAATAGTCATCCTGGGTGCAGCTGCTGTGTTTGGTACTTACATTCATGCTGCTCGTAGGGCGGATATGAAAGTCTTACAGAGATCAGGATGAAGAAGATAAACAGAGGCCAGGCAACTTCGATCAGCAGCTGGAACTGGAAACAATAAAGACAAAAATATTAAGACATCATATTCGAAATACAGGTCAGAACAAAGGTTCCAGAACAAACCACTTGTAAGCCAGAAGAGTTTTGTAAGCACTGTCTCACTTTGCTTTGTCTGTGCATTCCAGGATCAAGAAGTTTGTTCCTCCAGCTTCAGAGGATAATCTGAAAAGAATTACAGGCTTGTCGCATTGATATGTGCCAGTTAGTGGTCTAAACTGGACATGCTTAAGGGCTATTTTTGGCTTCTTTTTATAGTTCTTTTTGTGCCTGGACTGAAAGAAACCTTCCAATGAATCTTTCCAGCAATGAGCTGAATTTTTTGCCTCCTATTTTTGAGGTAGTGAGACACAGTTACATCCCCTTCTCACAGTAAATCATCAAGTTTCTACCCTAACACATCAGGCATGGAAACTGTGCTAGTGCACAGTTATGCCAAATTTTTTGGTGCTGTAAGAAGTATATTGGTATGAGGAAAGCAGAGCTATTATGTTTAAATTCATATCAAGTTATTGTTTTGTTCTAATGTACATTTGTTCCCAAAAGTAGGCACGCATTGGTCTAGGTTAGGTACAGATAGGCAGTGTCATGTAAATAAAGAAAGAACTCAGTAATTCAGAGGGACTAGACAAGAAAAAGAAAAGGACTGCTATTAAATGCATTGCATTTTTTAGACAAGGAATTAAGTGCAGAAAAATTCACTGAGATGTGTCACATCCCACAGAAGCATCTGGACAAAGCAAATCTTCAACCTAGAGCTTGAGAGACACAAGCTGAGGTTTCCCAGACTTGAGCTTTACCAGGCCACGCCCCTCCTTTTCCCACTCCAGAAAGATTACCCAAATGTGGATTTTCAGTAAGCCACGAGACAAGGAAAAACTGAAAGCTTTTTATGCTGTTACTTAAGCTTTTCATCCACTGGAAGTAGAACAACAGAGTGTTTTCTTGGTCAAGTAAAGAAAAATCTTTTCTTTTTCCTTTCTGGGAAATTCAGTCTTTTCTAGTAAGATGTCTACATCACTCTCCTTAAAAACCAGACCTGCACCCCAGCAGGAGACAGAATTCACACACACATACACGTTTTCCCATGTTCCATCATTTACAGCTAAAACTAGACACTCTAGACACGCAGCACAGGCACTCCATGCAAACTTTGATACCAGACTTCTAGGTGACTACTGTACCTCAAAACAAGCTCACATTGTAAAAACGGCATAAAAACAAAGGCTGCTTGATCTAGCAGAGGAAACTATGTAGGATGGCTTTTCACAGATACCCTTAATGGCTGACATCAAACCAAATAGCAACTCTACCTGAAAGGCAAAAATTGAGCATCAGAGTCTCCCAGGCACTCCTGGTAACAGTGTCACTCTCCGCAAGATAATTCTGGGATTCTGTTACCCACTGGACCCTGAGATTAGCTCAGTTGGTTAGAGCAATGTGCTAGAACACCAGTGTTGCAGATTCAGTCCCCATATGGGCCATTCACTTAAGAGCTGGACTCAATGATCCATGTGGGTCCCTTCCAACTCAGAATATTCTGTGATCTGTTACTTTCATGCACACACTGTATGACTACTGGATAAGAGACCACACTAACAAAGTTGGCAGGAAGATGCCTCAGCATCTTTGGTCTCTCTTATTACAATAAACAATGTAGTGGCAGCACACACTCAGCCATTAACACTGACAGTCCATTTCCTTCTGCATTAAACAGTGCTCTGGCTCCCAGAGATCAAAGATGCTCAGAGCGACGACACTGACAGCCTGTCTACTCCTCCTTTCAGGATCCCCTTACAACTGCTGCCAGGAAAGTATAGCAGGAGTTCTTCCTCCTCTTGACAGAAAGGTGGCTGTGACACCAGGACAAGTCCATTTCCTCCACCAGCATCAACAGTCGTGCTGCAGCATACATCACAGCCCTCTGCCATCCTGGCTGTAGGCAAGCAGCATGCACCCCAAGCAACTGACACTACAGTGTTTGGGAAAGAGTAGTGCAAGCTGGGTTTGTGGAGCTTTCTTGGGGTGACCAATGTAGCCAGAGAGCCCCTCACAGCCCTGCAACTGCTACAGAACTAGTGAGAAAATGCTGCCCTTGAGTTCAGGCCCTGGCTTGCTCAGAGAAATACCAGCCCCAGCCACACCACACTGGGGTGAACAGTGGGGTGCTCAAATGGCCCTGTTGCTGAGGGGACACTGGCCACCTGCACACACAGCTCCTCTTCTGCATGCCTGGTTATGAGTAACTACAGAGTCACAAAGGTAACCACATGTGGGCTGCGTGCACAGGGCTGTATGCCTAACTTGGCAGAATGACAGGCTTGGAGAGGACAGAGAAAGGAGGCATATAGCTTCGACTGACCAAATTGCACCTCTACAGCTGAAGGCTGCTGCATCATGGCAGTCATCAAAATGCTGCTTAATGAGAGATAGCTGGCAACTGCTGCAACAGAGGCTTGTACAGAACCAAGCTCAATGTCAGAGGCACCTCAATAGAGACCTCTTGTCCAGACTTTTGTGCTGTTGAAAACTGAATTACCTTACTTTGCTCCTTAAGGTCAGCAGGTTCCATCCCCTAGTTGTTGCTGATCTTGCTGTGACAGCACTTTTTACTCACTGTGGCCTTTGCAGATGAGGACATAAAGACACTAACAAGGACATATCTCACTGAGGTTTGCACTAAGTGGGTACTGAAAAAACAAGTCTCCTCACCCACTTCTGTGCTGCAACTACTAGACCAGCCCAGTTAATATTGAAATGATTCTTCAAGCACCCAACCATACTGCTCTATTTGGAGTTAAAAGAGGAACATCCCAGTTGCACACGGCAGGTGAATTCAGCAGCAACACTTAGCCAAGAACAAACTGCACCTTATTTTACGGAGGCTAAAGCATGCCCAATTTACACCAGTTGCCTGATGATGCCATTAAATACCGAGCTCTACACTGTGTCAACACAAAATTTGTTGATCAAGAATTAACCAAGCTATAACCCATCTCACTGTCAACACCCCTTACCACCTTTATGGTCCAGTTTCACTACAGACTGCTACCAGCAGCTGACCAGTCTTTCCATGCAAGTCTGAGGTATTTCCTCATTTGCAAAAAAGCAGGGAAAGAAATGTTTTTACACAATGACCCCTGAACATGATTTTTCTTTCCTCTCTCTCCCTGTAAACTTCTTCCCCCCACTCCGGTGGTGTTGGAAGTTATCCAGTACAAAGTAACACTTGAACTGCACACGTCAGGCTGAGCTTTGAACCCAGCTTTTGCAATGCAGCCCAAACTCACAGCAGCCAACAAGGGGGTTCAGTGGGAAGCCAAGGCTAGCTTGTGGGAAGCAGGACAAGGATCAAACTACTGGGCTGCATCTTCACTAAGTACAAACAGGAGAGAGCCTTCATCAGCACACCCAGCTCAAGGACAACGATCTCCTAACAGGAAAACAAATAGATAAACAACTGTGCAGACGTGATACAGAGGTGTTCTGTTACTTTTCTGCAATTTCCTGTTAAGTGGCCTTCCCCTCCTGACATCTTCAGGTAAAACTCAAATGGGAACTATTAATGAGAAAACCCCCACAAATATCAGGAATCCCACAAAAACCAGCCATGTCCTAGGCCTTCATCATGAATTGACTAATAATATCAGGGTGGAATAGACATTATGAGCAGTTTCAGGCCCTCTGGGGTACTTCATGGGAAACTGGTACTGAAGCTACCAGAAGGTACTAAGAAATAGCAGAACAGATCCAAAATGGTCAGCCTACTGTGTTTTTGTGGCATCACCAAAAGATACAAATGCACCTCTGCTGCCCAGCAAGCTAGCCTACACCAGTTTGACACAACAACCATGCTAAACTCAGATCTCTTCAAGAAACCTTCAAACCTGATGCAATACTGGGGTTGTTTAGCCTGGAGAAAAGGAGGCTCAGAGTAGACCGTATCCACTTCCTACAACTACATGAAAGGAAGTTGCAGCAAGATGGGGGTTGTTCTCTTCTCCCAGGAAACTAGCAACAGAACAAGAAGACATAATCTCAAGCTGTGCCAGCAGTCAAGCTGGACATCAGGAACAATTTTTTCAATGAAAGAGTAGTCCAGCATTGGAATGGGCTGCCCAGGGATATGGTGAAGTCAATGTCTCTGGAAGTGTTCAAGAAATGACTGGACACGGCACTTAGTGCTGTGGTTTAGTTGGCATGGTGCTGTCCAGTTGAAGGCGGGACTTGCTGATCTTGGAGGTATTTTCCAATCTTAATGATTCTATAATTCTATTATTTTCAGAAGATTCTGACAAATAAAAAACCCATCACCCTCAGCATAAAACTCAGCTTGTCTGAAATACCCTCCTGGTTTAACTAGTTTAAGCATTGCCACAGAAAATCTCGCATCCTAGAGCTCCCCTAATGCTAAAGGCAGCTTTGGAGTAGTCAAGAGTAGGACCCCTAAGTAGCAAGGGAGGAACGGCATTTTTAGCTCTAAGAGCCCAAGTTACATGGGCAATAGCTGAGAAGAGGTAATCTTAAGGGGCTATAGCCAGTTTTGAGACTACTTTCCCCAGCTCATTTGTAACTTTTTTTATAAACTATGAGGCTGTTCACAAGGTCAGGATGCTGGCCCACACGTACAGACAACCTCACTCCTTGCAGACAGCACAGTCCATGACCTCTCCAGTGGGCAGTCCTGTCCTGGGAGATCAAGATGAGTGAAGTGAGGGCAAAACAACACACGAAACAAAAACTTTGTCATCCCTGGCAGCTCTGTAACCACAGAGGTATACATGAAAAGTCAAAGAAGCCATGAGGCCCCTTTGTTTTATTTAAGAACAGACTAACTCCAGCTCTGAAATAACACCACAAGTCCCATAAAAACAAGCCTCAGACACCTGAGTAAGATTTCAGGGACTGTCGCCATCTCCAGTGATAGCCTCCCCTCCCTTGTGACACTGAGTTTCTAAAACAACCCAACCCAACCAGCTGGCAAGCACCCTGACATTTCCAGGGTTCAGAAAGCTTATCAGAGAGACCACTTTCCACTCACCACCACAGTAACTCATGTTCCTTTCACATTCCCTATTCATACCTCCTCAAGGTCAGATGTAACAGTCTGGATCCTCTGAACAAGCTTGTTGCACAGGACATGCCCTTGTCCAACAAAGCTATTACCCAAATGCCTGGAAGTCCAATAGCACGTTTTCTTTGACTTTTAGCTATCTGCAAGAGTTATAGCATCCTGTGAGGTTTCATTAATCTAAAGGCAAAAGAATTGTTCACACTCCTGTGCCCTTATTATCACAAAGGGAAACTCTTCTTATGTACTGTCTACCTGAAAAGGTACATTTCTGCACTGTTAACAGATGGTGAGGCTAGCACTTAAACCACTCAGAACACATCTTAATAGAAAAACATCAGTTGCCTGGGTTTATCCCCATGCCAATACAAGAACATGCTTCATGCCACTCAATCTATACCTCCTTTTGTAAAGTTACATAACAGGTTTGGGATTCTCTCTCTGATTAAAGTGACTGGAGATGTCTGTTATTGCCTTCACCACTTCTGCCATTAGGAAATGGCAGGACTTTGTTGCTGTTGTTGCAGCTTGCAGTATTCATATTCTTTTAGACCCATGGGCACATCTCCACAGCCTGGGAATGCCTCACCCACAGAGTAGAGCAAGTCACAGCGCAGGTTTTCATTTCACATCTTCCTTGCTGCACACAGCTCTCCCTGATCTGACATGAGTGGATTCAGTACTCCAACACTCTCATACTGGAATTCAGGACAGAAGTCTTGAGCTCCTTCAAGCTCTCTGGTTTTCAGACACCAATCAGTCTTTTCAGTTTGAACTGGGTCTTTCCAAAGCCAAATGAGTTGCTCAGCCTGGTACCACTAGAGGAAAAATACTAAGTAAAATACAGAATGTTTCCCTGTTTTGCTTGAAAAGTAAGCTAAAAGGCTACAATGTAAGATCTCAGAACACCCTTTGGATAATACTTACAGTCTGTCTTCTTCTGTAGGTGAAGTTTTTCCATAGCAGCAATCCCAGCTGCGTCCAGAAAGCCATCTCCTTTCAACAAAGCTTAGACGCTCCCTTTGTGCAGCAGCAGCAGTACACAGCACAAATGTTGTGGCTGGGCATTAACTAAGGAAAGAAAACAAAACCAGGAAAAAAGTTGAAAGGGAATCAGAACAGAAAAGGCAACAAGATAGGGAAATACAAGAGGCTGCACTCTGACACCTTCTGTAATCTTGCAGCCCCCACACGGCAGTCCCCACTGCCTTCTTACCCTGTGCACTCCAGTCAAGTTCAGATCTCAGTAGGCTCAGATCTAGACACACCGTCTCCTATCTCAGAGCTCCAAAGTACCAAAGAAGCTCCACAAAACTATTTTCTTCTTTTCTGCCCCAAAAACTCCAAAACCAGGAACAGCCCAGAATGAGAAAAAATACTAGGCTTTGAAAACTCATGAATCTGTGAATGAGACTGAATCATACATTTCAACCTTTTTTCTTCAAACCTTCTTTCTGTATTTATTGTTATAATCGTGAAAAGCCTGCTGCCAAATTAGCAAAGCCTTTGCTTTGAAGTCTGGTCAACACCACCATGGGTAGGAGAAAGTGCTTTGCATTTAACAGGCAGGGAAGAAATGTCCATTTCCTTGAAGGTGAGTGACTAAGAATGACCCTAGAGTTGTTAATATTTTGATGACGTGAATGGAAAATTGTTGTTGAGTCAGTGTTCAGGTTTTGCAAACACCTGGCCTCCAACACTATTGTGAATTAAGTGAATTAAGTCCGCATCTTGCTACAGTATGGTAGTATAAAGGGTTAAAAAATACACTAATCTCTTTGGTGGCTATTAATAATAGCATGATAAAGTCTTGGGTATACATGCCCTTCCAGGAAAGCTCAATCATATGGAAAGGTGAGTTTGTAGTACATTAGTTAAATGTCATCAAACCTTTTTTCCAGAATTAATTTGGTATAGTTTAACTTACTTCTGGGTTTAAGGTCACTTCAAATTAAGAAAAGTTTAATTCTGAGTAAGTGTTCACACAGGAATTCAGGTAATACACATTAAATTAATTCTGATTTATGTACCTGAATATACTCTGTTGACAGACATTGTTAACAGGCCAACTAGCACCTGATCCAAACACACAGCAAAAGAACCATTCCTTCAAACACCTGTTAAACTGGTAACACACAATGTTTTGATTTTAATGTCCCACATAGCAGTACCCTAGTCCTGATTGCAAATTGCATTGAAAAGGCTCCCAAAATCCATAAATGTGCTTGGAACATAAGACTTCCTCAGGAAATGCTCTCACCAGTCCTACACTGGAGTAAGATTAGATGTTAAATGGCAATTCTGGATATGAGCTTTGAGCTGATGAGCGGTTGTGATCTTTAAGTCTCATCCAAAAGTAGATTCCATTATTAAAACTTGCAGATTAAAAACTTCCCTTAATAATACAGGCCTGTGTTACAGAACAATTTTCTTAACGTGACTAACAAAACAAATTAAACCCATTACACAGAGTTCTACAGATAATTACACTGTAGTATCACAACAAGACACAGTGCTTCTTAATGCCAGTACAGAGAAACATAATAGATGCCTACAAAACCCTACAAATTGAACCTCGTGTCACCACACAGGCAGCTGAGTGTACAGTCAGCATGGGCTCATTAACTTCTGCTGTACTCACTGACATGACCTTTACAGATGCTTCTTCACAGAAGGATGCTCAAATAATCTGACAGGAGAGCCATCCTCCCCTGCCTAGTGCTTCCTGAGGGCTGGAGTATCCTGACACTAACACATTCCAGCTCCATGCACATCTGGCTGGTAGAATCCCCAGCCATGCTTACAGCAAGGCTAAATCACAGCAGGGGGAAAAAAACCTGCCCTTTGTGGGGAATCCCAGAGGTCAAACCCTGGCTGAAGACAACTACACCCATGTTCATGGACGCAAAGCACAGCTTTTCATACAGGTTTGGATCTGGGGGGGCTTTGCAGCACCTCCTCTGCATGTCAGTATTAGACATCTAAAGCTGCAATTAACATACAACCTAGTAACAAAACTAGGTAGAGAATATCACCACCTCTCATTTGTACCTCTTCCACTGTCCCATTTCTGCTCAGGATTTGGGGAATTTGGCAACTTTTACTCAAGCTACAGAGAAACTGGATTGCTACTCACATAATACACAGGCACACTGCAACCACTTACCCGGTACAAAAGCCCTTCACAAAGCAATGGGAGAATTGCTCTCTTTACGCATTTTTCTGGAAGGATACTGGTACTGGCCTTTGGGTCACAGACCTCCATTTGCTTTGCTGTGCTGTCCAAACATGCCTGAGTCTAACCCTGAAGCCACTGCACAAATTTGGCATACAGGAGCAGAGGACAGGAAGTGACAGTACAGCCTTCTACAATCACTGGTAGTTATGCAACAGGGGTTTTTTTTATCTTCAGAAGAATGTTCAGAGTACCCACTCCACATTTCACTCCCAGCCCCCCCAATACTGTTAATTCTCTGCAATAAACTGATTTCCAGTCCTTTCCAACAATTAAAGCAAAACACCAAAATATGAGTATGAAACGCCACAGGAACAGTACAAAACGGATCCCACTGAGAGTCAAAGAGGCCTTTGGTGTTCTCCTCAATAGAACTAGATCCTACTCCTGCACCTTAATACCCTGCACAGAGGCAAAATAAAGTTGAGGCATTTTGTGGGATGTTTGAGCAAATCTCAGAGTAGCTGGTTTAATGCCCATCAGTGAAAATCCAGGCCCTGGTCCCTCACAATTGCAGTAAGCCCACAGGATTAAGAACACGGAAATACTGCCTTATAGAGGTTCTAGCGTTCATATCACACTTGCAAATTGTAGTGAGAGAGGGCACACATTTGATCATTTAAGTCATCTGAGCTGATCAGCAGAAGCTTGCACATCCAGGAAGCCTCAGCTGTGCTGCCAGCTTAAACTTCAGCTCTCTGGAGTTTAGCTAAACTGTACTAGGAACAAAGCAAATGTTCTGGCCTTCAAGTAAGACAAGTTTGCTTGGATACAGGCTACAAATGATGTAAAAATAATGACTTTTAAGGACTTCACAGATGTAGGCATACCAGCTAAGTCCCTGCATTAAACTAGGGCATGGAGCCTAACACTGGACTAATCACCATAAGCACAACACCTGAACCCAAAGAACATCTAACTCTTGTTCCACCCATGCTGGGTGAAGCTGCAATGACACTGCATTCCCCGGTATCTGTTATAAACTGGGTAACACAGCCTAGAGCTGCCTCTGATTTTCATCCACGAAGGCTGACATATTTGGTTCACTGCTGACACAAGTTAACTAGGTCCACTTGAATTACTAATTCATCAGAAACGCTCTGCAAACTAAGAATATCAGAGGAAAATGGGTTAGCACCCTTTCAGATGTTCTTCCAGCTCACAGTATGCAAGAACTGTAAGCCAGAGATGCAGAAAACAAACAGACCCAACAATTTCATTTCCATTAGAGCTGAAGTCCATCAGTATCTCCACACCAGTGTAGTAAATTCAACATAGCTGGAAAATCCAGCTTGTCATTTAGCACTGCAATGCCAAAATGCCACTAGTTTCCAATGTAGGATTGTGTCTCACCTATGTAAAATTTTGAGCCAACAGCAGTTAGCAGTGATCACTCCTGACACTCACCCAGAGTGAAGTCTGCAGACTGAAGACTGCTCTGAAGCAGAAATATTGTTTCTGTCTAGAGTAAGAAAAGCTGCAAAAAATCATTGCCATAGCATTAGTTTTCTGTGGTGTAAAGTATCCCAGTACAGCACCGACTGCAACAAAGCAGAGTCCACACACTTGTCCCCTGGTCTGCCTTTGCAGCAGACTCCCTGCCCATGACATTTTGCCCTGCTGCAAAAACCCTGAACAACCTCCAGACCTATAGGGCTGCAGTTTCATCTCACTGTGTAATTCAGAAAATTGCTCTCAAGAGAAAGTTAAGCTACAGGGCAACCTCTGAAAACAATGACAGAAAAGCACACACTTTAGCCAGCACTTTCTTTCTAGAGCAGTGCTACCCACCACTTAGAAATAGAATGGTTGTGGAAAAGTCCATTAGCTGGTATATCAGCAGTCTCCAGACCTAAACCACCTTAAATACAAAGAAATGTATTTTTACAGCTGTAGATTTAGAGAGAAAAAAGCTCAAATGGAAAAGAATCAGTTCCCCACCCCCACGTCTGGTGTTTGTACTAAGTAAACATAAAATGGCCTTCAAAAGCAGCTTTCTGCAAACAATGCAGTTGTTTGCTTTGTTTGGGGAGGGGGGAATAGAGAGGGGGTAGAGGAAGGGGGCAGCAAAGAAACCCTTCCCCCTAGAGAAAATAAAAAAAATTTAGAATCACTGTTTCAAGAGGGAACAAAGTGAACTTATCAAACTGAGACTGGAACATTTCAAGATTCTGACAAAAGAGTATAGACAAACTAAGTACTTGTCAGCAGAGCTAAAAACCTTTGTTAGTTGATGAAGGTTCAATGGCCTCCATGAAATCAGTTAGCAGCCTCTGTCCTCTCAGATTTCCCGCATCACAAAAGTTATCACCACGGCCACTCTCTACAGACCAAGCAGCCATGGAGAGTACCAACCTGATAGCTACATATGACACTTTTGGGAAGGCAAAATAGGCATTATTTTCAGTATTAATCCAGATTCTGTTGAGATTAGGCTAGATAAAGAGCAGCTGTGGGCAAACGCAAATGATTTTTTAATCCTACCAATAATCATCTTGTTGGAGCTAATATCCACAGCAAAACCAGCAAAAGCATAAAGGACAAGAAGTGATGTCCATTGTGATCAAAACTCACACAAAGCCTGCAAAACCCAAATGAACAAATTCGACATTCCCATCTCTACAATTTTCAAGTCAAAAAACTGATGACATCTACTTGGGTTCTAGCTAAGAGGGGAAACTGCCACCTAAACAATGATAATTTTACATAAATTACTTTAAAATACCAATACTGTTACATTTAAAGTCAAGGAGCCTGAACTAGGTTACAAAAAGGTGCCATCAAAAGCATTAGCAGCACAAAGTTCAAGCAACTCACCTGGGGCCACAAGCAAGCAAAAGCAGAGATCAGAATAAAACCACCAGATCTGACACGTCCCTCTCCTGGATTAAGCACTGCTGGACTCTGTAGCAATCACAACCAATGCAGGATCAGCAGTGGAGGTGCGAGCTTTGAACCTACAGGCTTCTGCCTGGGACACAGGATCGTTATCAGTGGAGCCACACAGATACTAAAAGCAGGTCTTTCATAACCTCCCCACAGAGGACATTTCTCTCCCATTTGCCAAATGAATACAGGACACAAAGTTTCCTATTCCGTTTAAAGAGTCATTCAGAGAGAAGTGCTTTCCTCTTCAAAATCACCCAGGTCACATCACAGAGTTTTACACCAACTCCTTGTTCCCAGCTGTGTGATTGAAGAGCTTCTGGGTCAGCAGGCAAGAACTGAATTAGAAACAATAAACAGCATTTTAGTAGCAATTTTTGGCAAGACCCTCTACTAGTTCACATCAGTTCACATACTGACAACCGGCTTTTAGATTAAGTAGTAAACTGGTTCTGGACTTATTCTCCAGTCCTTACTAATACTGAAGGCAACTAATTTACTGCTTTCAACATGGCCATCCACATCTGCCCTCTAAATAACAGTGATTTGTATGACAGACACACTTCTAAGATCCATCTTTGTGATAACCCACAACCAGTTTAATTCATTTTCCCTCCTTAAGGAGCATGTCAAATTTTGTAAAAACAACATTTAAAGAATAATGTCAGAATACCAGGAAGCTGATGGAGTCTCATGGAATACCTCTAGTGGCCTGCCACCTCTGGTCCAAGACACATAGTCTCTCACTCATCCACAGGATCCTTAAGGCAGCATGCACACAGCTACAAAACACTGAATAAATTACTTCCGTTTGCTATTTAAGGGGGCTCCAACATCACAAAAGATTTGAGACAACCAGTGAAAAAGGACTCCTTTTAGTACAGGCCAACCATAAAACACTTACTCACAACCTGCTTGAACTGCTGCTATTAAAATAACTAGTGACAGAACCCAAACCCAGTGTTAGGTTCTGCTTGCTGCACTAGGTACTACACATTGAAGCAAGCCTGGATCTTGCTCTGACAAAACTTGAGCATAACAATGTCATGTTAGGAGCAGAAATCTGGGTTCCCAACACTTTAGGCACAATGGCAAGGGGTTTCTAAAGGTATTTAGCTTTGACACAAGAACTGAGAAAATGGATTTTTCACAAGTCACTATTTTATGTACTGAGCTGTTCTGAATGCTCCACTAGGAACAGATGAGATGATCATTTTGAAAGACCTCACCCACATTTAACACCATGAGGACTGACACTCCTGGCCCTAAACCCTTCAGACTACCTATCTTGCATCTCCTGTCAAAGTGAAACTCCCAAGAAGTATTTCTGGGACACTGGTGGGCCTATTCTTACCAATCAGAAATAAGCCATATGCAATAGTTCCCCACAGAGTCAGCACCAGCTCACAAAATAATCCATAATACAAGCCTGACTACATTTTTCACAGTTCTCAGTGCCTCCTTACACATTTCCACAGATTCACATTTTCAAAAGAGGCTGCTGTTTTATAACCTTCCCTTTGGACACAATGTGCCAAGTCATTTTGAAGAACCTGACACAGGCCAGCAACATCTGCCTAACAGAATAACCAAAACAACTGGTTCTCATTACCTTCTAGCATGCTCAAAAGGCTCGTTGATGAAAACAAGCACAGGCCCAATGCAGTGGAAGATGTATAGTTTGCATGCACCACAGCTGGACTGACCTAAAGGAATGCACATGCAAGGGAATGTGGCATGCACTTAGGCAAGAGGAATTGCTTAAGTATCAAGTATGAGATGCAAGATGAAATGCAGTCATCTATTTTACAAAAAAAAATAGCTTCAAATAGCTACAAATGAAAGGTTGTGAAATGCGTGAGGCATTTCTACTTTAAACATTACACTGAACGTCCCCTACTTTCCCCACGGGGAAAAAAAAATGGGCAAAAATCTAGTCCATTCTTTGGCAAAAACAAACACAAAATGTGATTTGCTTTATCACGGCCAATGTCCAAAAATCCATAGTCCATATTAGCAGATTTATTTTTTTTTTGGCTCTCAAAGAATGGCTCTTTTCTAGTGGACTGTAGAAATAATAGAACATCCTGCTAAAATAATAATTGCGACATTTGAGCTCAATTCATGCTATTTAGCTTTGATCTCTGAGCAAGTATAGTATCGTCAGTACACACTACAAAAGGCTATGTTACACAGTCTCAGTCACTTTTTCCAGCTGTTGGCACATCCTGTTTTAAGGACATGATATCAGCAACTAGGAAAAAGGGTAAAGAATTTCACATTGCAAAAGGTACTTTTCTGCTTGGCAACAATCTCAAGGGAGAAGGAAGACACAACTTCCCTGAGAAAGCAGCTTTTCCCAAAAGAAACCCAAAGACTCAGTGTTATGACAGAAACACTTTTGACCACCACTCCTTCCACAGCATATCCTGGTCACTGAGTCATTTACACTAATCTGGTTTTAAAAAGTGCAACACTGACAGGTGCTCCATGATCCTGCTGGAGAGTTGCTGGAACATCACTGGCATACTTCTATCTTATGCTGAGCAAAGTTCTCAAACCTTGCAGTTTTCCCATCACATTCATAAGGGTTTCTTCGGAAAGGAGTGTCTTCTCCTAAATCCTGCTTCTGTAACTTGTCCATCTTTGCCATAAACCAGTGCATGTGTTCAGTAATAGAGCAGAACACAACATGACTTTACTGTAGAAAACATCCCAGCAGTGCCTTTGAGATTCAGAAGCAAAAAGAATCAGCTGCCTGTTAAGTTTGATACCTACACAACTGCATTGGTATCTGTGGCACAACTATACGTAACAGCAAATGTAACAAAAATAACCATGCACTATGCAGAAAAACATCAGCCAAGAAAAAGCCTCCAGCACAATGAAAGGAAATGACACTGACAAAAGAAAGCAATAAGCTGGCAAAGTCAGTATTTAGCAGCCATTGTCAGCTTGAGCAGAGTTTGTGTCTGCAAAGCCTACACCAGATAGGGTCACAACAGGATCTAGGCTCCCACACAGCTACCATTCAACAGTGTCAATATGGAAGCCAGTAATTCATTAAAGTGACAGAGATGACCAAGTACTTTTGAAAGCAGTGAGTGTCAGCTATAACAAGGAATGAATTTCTGATGAATCTGGGCAACCCATATGGACTTGAATATCCACTTATCTCTAAAGTTATTCATAGCAGAATATGAAAATAACTGGCACACATAATGCAGCCAGCATACCTGCTGTGTCAGGTGTGGCACAGCACAGTTAGCTAGGCGTGCTGCCAAAAAGTGTGTGCCAATCTTCCCATTTTGCTTGATCCACAGAGCAAACAGCTGTTCCACACACCTTCTATTCTCCAGGTCCAGCCATACAACCCATATCCCACTGCTGAAGCTTCAATCCTTAGGGTCAGCACAGCACTTAACAGGCATGCAAAGCAGGTTAAATGTGTGGCTAATTTAACATCATGCACAGATACCCAAGAAAGAAGGATGACAGAATTTGTTTGTCTTCTAAGCTGCATCTCACAGTGCAGAAGAATTTAGAACAGAGCTCCATTAGTTTGGCGCAAAAGGTTCAAGGGACCAAGCACAGAGGTGAAGAGCTATGTTCGACTAAATTTCAAGCAAATTTCTTGGAACACAAAATACTTGAGGCAAGTGCAGAAGTAGCATGAAATCCGAAAGGGAAAAGCAATAACCTTGCAAGAGAGCAAGGTGAGCAAAAAGAAGTTCCTCAAGTTTTTAACAGATACAGGATATTTATGTTGAGTTTAGGATATCCTCAATGGTGCTGGGAAAGTTCCACTGGAACCAAAGAACACTCTGACAGACAATCTAGTTTTGCAATTGTGTCTGGGTTTATATATAAACACAATTGGGAGGATAGATATAGTGATGTGGCATATTAAGAGTATGTCAAAAGAACAGGGAGACTTGGCAATCAGCAGAACAAAAAGATTCCAGGGAAAAATAACAACTGAAAAAAGTCTGAAAACAGATGGTGTACAGGTGATGGTAACAGTTTGTTAGGAGAACAAATTTATCCAAAGACAGTAGCAAAACTCCTTTTGCTTATTTTACAATGAATATTTAAATACAGGTTTGAGAGAGCTGGAAACAAAACAGTAAGAATTGCTACTCTGGTTTAATACGGTAAAGAATAATGAAAATACCTAAAATGCTTTAAAACATAAAATTGGATTAAAAGCACCTTTGGCAGAACAGAAATACAAATGCAGGACCAATTTAGTTTGTTAAACAGGAACACTGCATTCAGGGGAGGAGAAGATTTTCAATTTTAACCTCTGTACTACTACCAGAATGAAATGTCTATCCATCTGCACTCAGAACAGGTTGGTGCTGCTTTATTGTTTGGATGAGGAGAGTTTAAAGTTTTTTTAATCCATTCAAGTTTGGTTCTACCTCTGCTTTTACTAGAAGTCATAGCCAAACTCTTGTTATGGGAGCATAATTAAAGTAAGGGGAAGAGAAAAAAGCCCCTAATAGACCCTCAGAATATCAATGCATTCCTCATGAATACAGCACTCTGAGAAAAAGAATACTTATGATAATTTTCTTGTTTCTTTTCAAGGCACAGAAATCCACCTGTAAAAGTGGATATACCTCTGAAAATATTGGACTTAAACTCAGGTTGCTGACATTAGCAACACGGTCCATAGTCTTTAAAAAGAAGTGTTACCTGCTGCAGGTGAAAAAAACAAAACACTTTTACTTCTACCATGAAGAATATAAACTTTGGTCATGTCATTATTATAACAATGGTGAAAGCAGGTATGAGGAAATGGCCACAGGTGCTAGGAACCATGTTCTCCTGGTCCCTAGCCCTTGTCTTGTCACCTACACCACCAAAAGTACTGCTCTGAGACCTGCCACATGGCTTAATTTTGACTTGAACTAAGCTAACAACTAAGTACTGTGCTAATAAATATTCATTGTACAGTTTGTTTGCTTGCTCCCAGTAAACACCGTTCACTCGGAAATGGGGTAGGAAAACTGCAAATTGTTTCAGAGAGTCAAGCAAGTAGAGTGGTAACAGGTTTTGGCCACCAATACCTTCCACACAGCCCTGGCTGCTAAATTTGCTAAAAAGGAAACCAGATCCCCAGAATGATCTCTGAACTGTGTGGTCAAAGGCTCTGACTTTCTTCTTTCACAGAGAATGACCTTGCTATCTAGCCCAAACCAGAACAGTCTTGTAAAGGCTCTTTTGCTCTCCTTTTTCTGTCTAATTCCAATTACTCTCTAACAAAGTCAGCTTAATGCAAACCAATCTCATTGCATTAGACAGACGTCTGCTAAGCAACACTCCCCCAGAAAATAACAGAAGATGAAAAAGGTCAGCTTGTATGTGGATATTTATGCTATTCAAACTGACATGCATTTTTATTATCTGTGATTAAGCTTTTCCGCTAATAACCCAACAAATAAAGACCTGAATGCTCCCATTTTTCCTATAATGTTAGTCTGTTGTGTCAGGAAAGCTGCATCAACAGTTTTCCATCCTACTCTGTCTTGCTCCCAGTCTTTAAGGCATGCTCACATGCTTTTACTCCCAATTACAAATGCTAAAAAAGACAGAACTAGCTTTGCTGCCACCAATTTTAAAGAAAAAAACCCAAGCAAGGTATGCCTGTAGCAAATACTCCATTCAGTATTTCAGTCATCATAGGTCTTCTGAGACGTCTGTATGACTTTTGTACAATCAACAGAAACAAGACACGTAGCTTCAGAACACGGAGCATTTTAACTTTTTTTGTGGTGATCATCTTTTGAACACTACAAGCAGAGTCTTACCATAGTATTTTCTATCTATACTCTTAACATCAGTAATTGTAAATCTGTATGCTTATCAACTACAAAAAAAACCCAATTTTCAAGCATTTAAGAACTAAAACCCTCAACTGGCATAAATATGAGGTAACCTCAGAGAGACTGAATTTCTATCACATCAGATGTGGAGAAAGTGGGCAGGATCCCTAACAGATTCAGATGATCGAGGAAAATATATTTTATGTATAAGATGTATGTTTTACTATACAGTAGGTCCCAACTCTAGCTCCTCTCAGAGGAGTCATCAAGAATAACCAGACATAATCAAAACATGCTGGTGTTTGGTCAGCCACGGCCTCTGGACTCATTTCAGGATTTGGTATGTTGCCCAGCCTGAAGATCTATATAAACACCAAGGGTGCTTGCTTCAAGGTTACTTAAACAAAGAGGTAGTCTGGTTCCCTTTCTGCTCCATCTGCCATCATCTTTGTGCTGGCACCAGTGCTCACAAAACCATGAGAAGATACTGAACACAGGATGTTGGGTGAAAAAAAAGTTTTTTAAAAAATCACCAAACAAAAAGATGAGAGTTTGTTCTCAATTACTCACCCTGGGTTGGTGAACTCCAGTGCCAGCACAAAAAGGATGGAATACATGGGGAGAGAAGAGAGAACAGGCAGACTGGGGAAAATTAAGCAGGACCATTACTAGTTTATAGCAACCTTCAATTACTCTGGATTAAAGTTCTGAAGAAACCACACCCTAAGAAATACTGTGCCTGCATGGTGCAATGCACATAATAAACACTAGCAGAGCTGATCATATTTGGCCACAGATGGATGAGTTCAGTACCAGTCCTTCCCCTGCTCTGTCTTTGTGGGTCTAACTCTGCCAGGTGAACTCACTGGTGAGACAACAGGCTTGTACAGATGAAGGCAAGGGAAGACTAGCTTTCTGAAATATGTGTATTACACTCAATGGGCAGGTGAGAATGCTCCAACCCAGAATCTGCATAGAATGCCTGCTGTTGCTTTCGTGAAGTCACTATGGCTTTCCCCTGAATCACAGAAGACTAGTTTACCTGCATGTAGCCAGGGAGAAGTTTAGCCTAAGGAATAGTAGACAAAAGGCCACTCCAGGAACAAAGGCCAAAATAAGTTCACTGACCTTTTTTCAAGCTCATTGTATTCCATCTTCTGTAGTTCAGCATTTGATCAGGAGCTACTCCTTATATACAGCATGATACTATTTGTTGAATTAGGCAGCAGATCAAGTCTCTGATCACAGCAGTATAGCACTGAATGAGATGTGAGTTTGAAAAAAATTTAGCAATACAAAAAAGGTTTGCCAGCTGTTACCTATGGTAAACTGATTTACAAATGCACCTCAACCTCACTGTGTGAAGAGACCATTAAGCAACTTCCAAGGTGCTTGCACCAATATGCAGCTCTCTTTAGAGGATATTTGGAACTACTATCCAAAAGACTAAGGTGACTCCTGTAAGTGCCAGAACCTTATGTATAGATGCACCCAAGGTGTTTATTTCATATAACTATCATACAACTAAGTGTCCTTGGCAGCAACTTATCAGGGAAAAGTTATTCTGAACAGTTAGAACTAACTGCTGGATTATTACACTCTTAAATTCTACCATCCAACACCTGTGTTCCATGAGATTCACACTTTTCTTGTTAGGAGCTGACTTCTAATTTTTACCATAATACCATAATCAGTCCTAGCAAATCATGATCAGATAGGAAATGAGGTGTTCTGTGTCATGAGTAAAGGCATTAAACTCCCACCCATACCAGATACAGACTGTATCACACAACTCTTACCTACACTAAAATTCAAATTTGCACAATGAACTGTAAAGACCCACCAACACTATTTTTATTTGCTACATCAGTAAGACACTGTAGAGTCCCAGGTACTACCCACTTAGCTTACAGCCTACCAGGGCATCACAATCATGCACTGATTTGTGTTACAGGAAAGTATCAGCATACATTGCCATTACCACTTGTTAGAGAGGCAAGTTGTGCCACAAGGACCAAGCACAAAAAGCATTTGCACTGAATATTTACTACCATGACGCCTTTTCAAAAGGCAAGACTGCTCCATTACAACAGTCTTTCGACAGCAGGCTTGACCATCTGTTGTTAATGAAACATCTCCAAGACCCGTCTGTTCTCTGCAGTACAAGATCTAACTCGTTTTCAAAAGATTCTCCAAAATTAATTTGAACACTTTAATCCATATCAGTAATTTTCAAGAAAGTTCAACTCATTTTTAGGCTTCAGTTTAGAAGATGCATCCCTCTGGCTTCAGTGAGGTCTATTCCCACACACTGAAGCTCAACCTCGATCCCTGAAATATGTTATTTGTATAGCCTTTAAAATATTGAAGGTCCACAGTGGGGGAAAAGGGAGGCACTCCTGGTTAAAAGCGAGCAAAAAATATGGCTTAATAAGAACTTTTAATTTAGAATCAGAGTATCTTTCCAGGTGTGTTTTAAGCATCTGGGCTATCGTGCAGCTCCAGCCTTTTGTAACAACAGGCCGATGATAGGCTGCAGTGTAGTAGTCCCGACTTCACAACAGTCTGGCACGCAGCAGCATGATTTGTTGCATGCAACTGAGCCTCCTGCCCATCGCGAAAGCGGCCAGATACATTTTTTATTTTTACACTCCCCCTCATCCCAAGGCCGTCCCCTTATCCCACCCCCGTGCCTTCATAGGATTCACGTAGGTGGAAGTGAAGAGGATAAAAACCCTCCCGTTATCTTCTAGCGCCCACCGGGGCTGGGAGACGCGGGGGTAAGGTGAGCCACCCTACTCGAGCGCTGCCAAGCCAGAGTTGCCTCGCTCAGGATAAGCTAAAATAAAATATTAAAAACAAAAAACCCAACACCAAACAAACGAAAACCCCACAACCCTACACACACACACAGACTATTAGCCCCTTTCCGCCCCGCCGCTACGCCGCAAACCATCCTCGGAGCCGCGCTGCCGACACGCTGGGCACAGCGAGT
>VXBX01009322.1:40675-79742 GCA_013400415.1 Scytalopus superciliaris | reverse complement strand
CCCCTCTCGCCCCGCTCCGGCCCCGCCGCCGCTGTCGGGCGCCCTCGCCCCGCAGCCGCTCTTATAGGGCCGCGCCGAGGGCCCTCGGAGCGCCGCCCGCCCCTTCCACGGTCGGGGCCGCCCAGGAGCCTGCTTCTCCCCCCCCTCTGAGGTCTTCTTTCCTTTTTGCCTTTTCACTCTGCTCTTTCCCTTCTTGCTTTTCCTTCTTTTTCTCCCCTCCTGCTCCCACCACCCCTTTTTTTTTAATTTTCCCTCGGCTGCTGTTGCTGGGGGGTAGGGGGCGGGGACGCCGCGATTTGCATGTGGGCGTGCACAATGCAGCCAAAAACAAACTTCGGGGCTGGGTATGTGCGCCCCGCTCCGCACCACGGCACTGAGGTGCACGGTGCAGCCGCGCTCGCTGCTCTTTGTAAAACTCCGCTCTCCCAGGTGCGTGAAGAGCATCCCAACCCGCATCCCAACCCCTCCCGCCTGGCTCCTGCCCCTGCCGCCTCGGGCCACTGTTCCTGAGAACCGTGGGAAGAAGGAGCAGAACCTGGGCACAGAGTACCAGCGAGGTCACTGTGCTCCAGCCGCCCACGTCTCCAGGCCGTAGCGCTCCCCGCATCTTCGGAGTTGAGTCGGCACAAGCTGAGCACAGATACACGCTCGGCTGTACAGCTACAGAGCGTACTCAGTGCACCAAGTGCCTTGGCCTGAAAGCAAGCAATCAATAATAAACAACTTCAAAAGAACCAGCTGTCCCGTCCTCCATGTCACGGCAATGAAAAGGCAAGCTAACACTTGGAGACATATCCATAAATAAGAATGAATTCACTTGTGTCAATTCCCAGAGAAATCAACAACTAATCACAAACTTTACAAAAACAAAACTCAATTTACTTTTAACAGTTCACAGTGACCAACTTGACTTGCTGCAAATACCAAATCCATGCATGATAGTGTTTTATCTACTGAAAAAATGGACTGTGTTATTGATCTTAGCAATATTAAATTGTCTGATGGCTGAAAGTGTCCTCCCAAATGCGGTCCTCCCCTAGAAACATCACCCATCATACAACTGCTTCCCAGGTTTTTGCTTGTTACATGGCAAGAGCACTGTAAAGTCTATGCAATCTGTGAAAGTGTAGCAGTGTATTTTCAGTGCATGAAATGCTCTGTGAATGAAAACAAGTAATGCACGAAAGGCAGGCAACTAAATTATGGCTCTACAGATAATGCACTGCCATTGCTCTTCTGCAGTGAAGTGGTTGATGTTATCATTCATACTGTTAATGCTTTGCCTTATTATGAGCCATCTGGATGATACATGGTTACTGAGGGAACCGTATCTTCGAGTTTCCTGGCTTTTATTTCCATGCTCAGAGTACTACCCTGGTATTTTTTTTCAAGTGGCACAGAAATATAAACAGCTGAAAGCAAACTCCAGAGAGTTCTGACCAATTGTAATCTGAAATAATGCACTGGAGTATCACAGACAGCAATAAATACTCAAATTACTAATGCAGACCCTTCTACACTGAAAAAAAGCTGACACGTTCATTTTGTCACTGATCCAAGCTTCTTCCCTGAGTCTCTGTGTGTCAGCATCTCACAAAGGGGCTCAGGGCTGCACAAATGAAAAAGCTCTTGATTCTCATCATGGTTTCCCCAGTGTAGCTGCTACATAACATCACTGACTCCAATGAATTCCCTCTGTTTGTACCTTCATTTGGTTGTAAAACTGAAATAAAAATTAGGTCTTTAATGTAATAAATGGAGCTGTGTGTTTTTCACAATATACTAGAGGTTTCCATCTTTACACATTTCCAAAGATTTACTGGACTGTAATTTGAAATTCTATAATAAAGAGTTTCAGCATGGTTACTCAGAATGCAGGGAGAAAGAGCATATTTAGTTTACAATCAACTGAGCATTATGGCTCATCCCACATAAAAGGGAGTTCAAAAGAGAGCAGTTTATACTGGATAGAATTATTAAAAGAATTAGTGACTTAATTTCAGTGGAAATAGCTATGTCAACACCAAAGAGCTGAAAATTGCCCTGCCACTGGTGTCTATCTAAACTTACGTTCCTCTAAGGAAAGTGTGAGTTTTTGCAAGATCATAAAAAGGCTGGGTTTTTTTAAATTCTGGAAATTGGTGCCAACTGTTAAAGCATTTGAACAACATTTTCCAATAAGACAGCTAATATACAGCTGTTCATGAGAAGCAAATGGAGCATTTGATTTAGTTTCTTCTGTTAAAATACCTGTAGGATGGTGGGAAGTCTTTGTGGACCACTGGATAGCATTTCTCCACTTTTGCATTCTCCTTGTTCCATGACAGTGGTGTCAGGTCACTGAGAAACAAGCACAGGCAAAAGGATGACAGGAGAAGGGAGCACAGTTGGATTCAATGAGTAGACTGTACACACACAAAGTTAAGAGCCACATTGTGAACGGTTTCTAAGAATAACTATACTTACATTTGGGTAGCTTGAGTTTTCAGGGTAGATGAGCACACGTGACTCCTATGGATTTCTCAGAGACATTCATACTTCTCATGTTTTGTATCTACAGCAGACATGTTGGCTTTTGTGTCCTGTGGAGGTAGGGTAAAAGCAGTAGGTAAAGCAGTCTCACATGGGAAATTCTGCTTAATTTAATTTATTGATGGCTAACACAAAATTTCAACTACTGATTCGGATACTGAGAAGAAAAAAGCAGATATAAACAAACACTTAGGGAAAGACCTTTCTCCCTCCATCTCAAGCCAGCCCCAGTTAAGTATCTCTCCTATCCCTTCCTAGTCTCAACATCCCTTGCTTTCCATAGGTGTTACGATCAATCCCTCCCAGTTCTGTCTGTGAGGCACTGAGGACTGTGGACAGGTAGGGTCAGTGTGTAATGGTTTCTCTCTGCTGTTCCTGGCTTCTTACTCATTTTACTGCACTGCTTCTTTTCTTATGGTTCCTCTGCTTCACAGTGAGTCCTCTACGGGTCACAGTTCCCTCCAGGGATGCCCCTGCTCTGGCATGAGTCCTCCATGTACAACAGTTCCCTAGAGAGTGTCCCCTGCTTTGGCATGGAGTGGCTCTTTCCAAGACTGTGTCTCTTCCTTCCACGTCTCCTCCACTTCCTCCATCTTCTTAAAGATCTCATGTCTCCTTCAGTGTCTCTCATCATGGAGGCTGCTCTTCTTTAAATATGTCTGAGCAGAGGTGCCATGTGCTGCTCTCATTAGTTCAGGTTTTGGAATTCAGTAGGTTGTTTTCATCCCTTCCACGCAGGCTGACAACAGCTGTGACTGGCACTAAGGAGTTCATACCGTCCTCCCTTGCAGCTCCCAGAACTAAAGCCTGCCAGTTATGCCCAATATGCAGTTCCCATGACATGCACTTTCAGATGAAACCTGATCCTTTCTTCTTTTCTGAAGGCTAAGTCTTCTTCTTCAACCCATTCCCTCACTACAATGGCCTTTTGCAAGTAGGAACAAGCAGCCCATACTAGGGTCCAAGGCTGGGTGGAAGGGAAGAGCTACAAAGCTGCAAACAGACTATTAACTGCACAGATACTGAGAGGTCAGAGGACATGTAAATTGCGGTTCATGGAAAAGACATTATGTAGTGGAATGAAGGGCGGAACTGAAAATAGGAAAATACACTGTGTTCTCACAGGAGGAAGTGAGGAGGAAGTTGTTTCTTTGTATTTGTAACTTCTACAAGGCAAACCACAGCATTGTTAACCCTGCAAGATGGATTGTTCTTAACATTAGGATACTACAGAAGACTGTGGGCTTAGACAAGCACATCAAGAAATGCCTTGGTAGAAACCACAGATATCTATGACAGGTTTCAGCAATAAAGAAAGTCACAGTTTCATACACCTTTTGCAATCAGCTGTTGAGATACTTCATCTAGAAATCCAAACTCTTTTTAGCTCTAGATGACCTAGTTTGGACTAAGTTCAGGAAACAGGAAAGATAACAGATTAGCAAACCTTCCATTCAGAAAATTGCTTTTCAAAGAGTTTTGCTCACCTCTTTTCTATTACTTGGTATTTTTGTAGCAGAAACACAGCTTCAAGATTCCTCACTGTTTTACCCTGGGACACACATTGAAAATTAATCTGTATTTCAAGTGTCTGTTCTGTCTTGGTAAACTTTCTGTTGACCTGAAATATCCAAGTCAGAAGATGGTGACAGCTCTCATAAGATATTCCTGGAAGGAACTTCCTAATTTTTACTAAGAAATAATTGCACTGTTATTATTTTTTAGAAATCTAAGCTCTCACTGAACATCCTAACTTCAATTTATATTACCTAACATGGGAGTGTTAGTCTCTTTAGCCTGATTTACAGGCCAGTGAGTACAAGTGACTACATCACAATGTTTACTGCAACCTGCCACCCTCACTTTTCTTCCCATCCTAACACAGTTACTGTTTAGTTTTTGCACCTGGAAAGAAACATAGGGTTTGAATACATCCTCCACTGTGCCCTGCAGTGGAGAAGCTTTGAAGTGCTTATCTGTGCCATGTGAAGAATTGAAAGTGGGAAGTTACTGCCCTCCAATCAAAGAACATTACAGGCCTGTCCCAGTGCCTCCTAGAGGGCAAAAGTTCTTGTGTCTTTCAAGACAATACAAGCTTCAAACTGAGTGCAGTAATTAACAAGATGCTTCTAAGTCCTTATAATACAGTATATTGTCACTCAGATGTGAGCAAGCCACGATTTAAGCAGTTATGAGTAACACTTCTTAATGTTACCTACCTTGTTTTTAAAAAGGGTGGATTTAAAAACCATCTCTCATGAGGGTTAGTTGCCAAATGACTGATGTTGCTTTAAGAAGAGAAACTATGGTTACAAGCACAGCCTTGTAATTTCTCACAAACCCTTATCATTAAATATAAGTAAAATTACATCTGAAGTTATCTATATAAACCAGGGTGCTGTGAAGCTCACTGTTGACAAAGCTACTACTTTTTGAATGCAAAATATACACATAGCCAAATACATAGGTGGTAAAAATTCCTTGACTTTTCCAGAAATAAGCTGATTTTCCTGACCATGGACCTAACCTATAGTTTGAAGAGCAAACAAAATACAGAGTCACCAATTAAAATACTTGACATTTATATAAGGTAGCAATTTTAATTTTATATGAAGTTTTTTCCTTTCTCAGATCCCCAGAGGTATGCTTTACAATGACATGCAGCATGAATGTATTTTTAACATTTCAACCTTCCTCTGTACAAATGTCGATCTTCTAAAAGTTAACCTAAAATAGGACTCCAGCAGAAATATTGTGGTGTGCATTACGTACGCATTGCCAGACAGCTTTTACAGGGATAGACAGGCCTGCATGAGCCAGAGTTTCTGTGCAAGCCATGGGACTGGATGGATAGCTATGCAGAATATTAAAGTTCAATGTAAACAAAGGCCATGTTTCAAAAATTCTGCTCTTCATCTCCCATGATAAACGTATATGCTAGTAACATCCCCAGTGCATGGGACAAGGAAGCAAAAATTCATCACAAACAGAAATGAAGCCTAGGAAAAACAGAACCTCATCAAAGGCAAAGAAAGCCAATTAAAAGGATGCAATGTGCTTGTATGTAACCTCACTTTAGATACTGATGGACAAATCTTCATGGACCTATCACAATGTAAGCTTCACCAAATTAAGCCCTTGAGATGTAAGTTGAAACCACAGACTCATAGAACATGCTGAATTGGAAGGGACCCATCAGGATCAGAGTCCAACTCCTGGTCCTGCACAGGACACCCCAAGAATCACACCATGTGCCTGAGAGTGTTGTCAAGATTCACTAGCTAGAGCGAAGAAAACATTTTGAATCCTCCCTTTAAGATGCATTCATAAAAATTTCATAAAGTAGAATATTTAAGAATGTAAGTTGCCTAATTTGAAAAGAAACAGCATTAAATTTGAAGTAATTTTTGTTTTTTGGATGGATTTACAAATATGTTTTTTAAATAATGAGCTACTATTTTCCAAAATGTACTTTATATTCACGTCTTGGTGGAACCAGACAATAATTAAGAGCACACATTTTCAATTTGCAACTTCATTCATTCCCTAGGCATTATTACTTGATGCAACATTCTACTTCAATTAGATTGATATTACAGCTGATATTACATCATATTTTAATTATATATGTTACTGACAGTTAAAAATCACTATTACATACATTTCTACTTTCTTAATCTTTATTAGAGCTTTCAACAGTTGGCTGTTGAAAATATGCAAATGGAATTTATCAAGCACTAGAAATTCAAACAGCACATTTTTAGACAATTTGAAAATGGCAGACACTGCCAGTTGCAGGATCTTCAAAAGATAACAAAATCCATGATTGGGATGCAAGCTCATTTCTTCTCCTGTTTTTATTGATGGAATAACTGATTAACTTGCAGTATGTATGCTCCGATTCAGTTGTTATTTCTGAACAGTCCATTGCACTTCTGCTATTAATTAAGCATATTTTCACAAGGGCTTCTATCAACAACTTTTGGCTCAACATGGTCAATTACCAAAATTTCCTTGTGGTCAGCCAAATACCATTCCACATCAGTTGCAGTACTCTAATTTCTTAAACTTTTTCTGTTATTATTATTATTTCTTTAATCAAAAATTGCCTATTTAAGGTCCTTAATCAATCGTCACAAAACTCGGTGCAACTTTTGCCTGAATAAGGACTTGTACAACAGACTTCTTACTACAAAAGCTTCAGCCTTTTACATACACAGCACATATTTGAGTGGCCCCATTAAGTCAGCGGAAATGTGTGCCTGGAACTTTGACTGCATATGCTGGTTGTAGATTTAAATGTAGATAAAGTCAGCACCTGATTAACAAAACTTCTTTCACCCACAGTTTTAGAGGTGCAGACAACATTCAGTGCAAATCTTAGTGGCAAGGGGATAAGTTTTAGGAAGTCATGATTTTCCTTCACCACATAACGGTACTCAAGAAAGGAAGGAAATACATCATCAAGTGTTCAAAACCAGCCCATGAACCAGAAGCAAAGAGGACAGAACTACCCCATAACTGTACTGCCTGCTTCAGTGCCAGCATGACCAGAGCCCATGGAGGAAAGTATGCTGTTCCTCACCTCCTATGTTAAAAGTTAAGACTCAGAGCAAACCATCCTCAGGGCCTGAAAGGTTTCATTTACCTACCCTCACTGCAGTATAGAGGGCAGTGAGCCCCATGGGCTCCACACAAGCCAAGTTGTGCTTTCAGGCTCTCCAGCAGCTTCCCCCAGCTCAGACTGTATCCATCAAACATCCAGAATGTGGCTGGAAGAATGCCTCAGTCCTTCTCCTCACACAATTGTGGAATGAGTTGGGTTGGAAGGAACTACTGGAGGTCATCTAGTCCTACCTCCCTTGCTCAAGCAAGGTGTACTAGAGCATGTCATTCAGAATTGTGTCCAGATGACTTCTGAATACCTACAGAGAGGTGGAATCTGCCCACATTTATGAAAAGAGAGGATATAGGCTTCTTGTCTAGCATAAACTACAGTGCCCTCAGAGAAAGAGTCACACTTTTTTGTTGTTGTCAGAACCATTTCCTCCTCTTTGCCCATCCTGGCCTCTACTGAGCTTATGAGTACTCTGCATTACTGGAGCATTTCTTCATGCTACTGTACAAGGACTTGCTTTCCAGGAGGCAACAAACACCTCTTTTACACTTCCTTTTCTCTTCCTCCAGAGATCTGACTGAGACATGGTTATGGTTTTGTTCTCTTTGTACAGCTGGAGAAGCACCTTCAGAAAGTGAGCTTTAGAGATGTCTCTTCAAATCTTGAGTTTCCCCAAACATCAAGACAAATTCATACTGCAGAATGAAGGATTTCTATTCAAACCCAAATTTTTTCTGAGCTGCTTAGATTTGCCTGCCAACTTCCAAACTCAGAGACAGTGCAATCTGCTCTGTAGAGCCTAACTTGTTTTCCTCTCACTTGGTTTCTTTGTTTGGGGTTTGCTTTGCACTGCCCTTTTACATAAAAAATTAGGCAGTTTTTGAGTTCTGCAAGCTGCTACACTTAGCCCTGTTGAAATTTCTTCACTTTCTGAATATTTTCAGCATTTCTATCAAAGCAGCAAACTTGACCTCTACATCCTTCAGCTGCTTGCAGGCATCCAACGCTGGACCTAGGGTGTAGCCAGCTTTCTCTGCAGACACAGTCTCCTTGTTGTCTTCAGGATGTGCCAGTTCCTGCTTCTGCTCATTTTGTGTTAATCTGAGGAATAGGTACCTTTCTGTGTCTGTTAATTATCGCCCCAGCACCTGCAGCAAAAGGACAAAGCTGAGTTTAACCTTTGCAGATGCATCTTCACCCCTCCCCTCCATTACAGTGTTATCTCATCAGGTAGTTGGAGCGACTAATCCTGTTGCTGCCTTTAACCTGCCTCCAGTGTTGTTGCCAGAGTCTGTGCAGCCACTGGTCAAGATATCAACAGTCTTTCAGGGGATTCAATGATCTGTCCTGCATTTCCACAGAGGCTTCAGTACCTAAGCTATATCCTTATAATTTTCTAGTTTCCCCTCTTTACCCCCACATGCCACAACCAAGTGTGAAATACTGTCTCTTGATTGTCTAGCATCAAAACTCACTGACTTCAGTATCTAAATCCTTTATCTCCTTTGAAAGAGGTTCTTTCTGTTTCCCTCCAGCTGAGAAGACCTCCCTCTCACTTTGGTGCTTCTGCTTCAGCATATTCCCACCTGCCCCCATTTGGAGAAGGACAAGACAACGAACCTCCATTTTTCTGTCCTTAAGTCATTCTATCCTGCTGCACATGCTCCTGGATATGCCAGACAGGCCTTCCACAAAAACTAATATATCTGGGACTTCTTATTTCTCCTATTAGCTGTTTTCTCCATTTGTTAAGCATCAGAGTACCACACATAATTGTACAGGAATTAGCTAGGTTTACTGACTCTACTGAACTAAGAAAAACACTCTGTTCATTTTTTCCCTCCAAATCAGCATCCGCTAGACCAGGCCTTTCCCAGGCAGCCTTTAAAGTATTTTCTTTTTCTTGACAAAACAATGTCTTCGGTATTAGCCCCATCAGAATTACAGAACAATGAGATACCTGTTTGTTTTTCTCAATAGCTGTGAAAACTTCTCTGCTTTTTTACTGCACATTCAGGAAATAATTTTATTACAATTGCTGTATCCTGTGATCTCTCTCCAGGCTTCCTCCCATAGCTGCTCCCCAGTGTTGACTTCCATATCTTTCTAAAGAAAGTTATAATCAGGGACAACCTTTTTCATCAAGATTTACAGGATTTTTCTTTGGTGATGGGGGAGCTACTGAATTATGATAGCCTGCCAAGAAAAAATGTGCACTGAAAATGACTCCTAACAATCAGCCCAAAACTACTGGTTTTCAAAAGAGATATATAAAGAAATGGAAGGCACAAGAAAACTGGGTATAGAATGCTAAGAGGAAGGTGTGTAGATAGATGCAACACAAGTTTTATTTCTATACTATCATATAAACTCTCCCATGAACACCCATAAGATAAATGTGCATTCTAGGTTTTGGCATATTTTACTTCTTTTATTAAAATCAATAAAATATTACCTTGACAAATTCTTGGAATCCAGATGCCAGTAACAGTGTTGCCTCATAAGAAGCTATGATCAAAACTATATAGGAAACCTTTACAGTCTCATTTCTGTAAAAACATTTTTTTTCCGTTACTGCTTTTAGTACTTCATACATCATATGTCATGCTAATCTTGGGGAGATATGAGTTAATATAGCTTTGTATAGCTTTTAATATAACTTCAGTGTCCACACATATTATAACACATGTGGTTGTGATCACTTTTAGAGATTAATTAGTTGGACTTTGGGTCTCATCTATTCCTGCAGGACCATATTCCCTCTAAACACATGCTGATCTGATTAAATGAGTGTTTCTTCAGTAGCTCAACTTCAGATCCAGCGTTTCTTCACAGAGAGTATTTCACGTTGAACCAGGCCCACGTGGTTATTAATTTTATTTCCCCATTCCATTATGACATTTTGGTCATAATAAGACCAGAAACTACATTGGTTCCTGTAAACATACAGAAGGTTTCTCATTTACAATAAATGTTTATCATCCACAAACTTCTTCTACAGAAGAAGTTCCGCCTTCTTCAGATTCAGCCTACTGCTCATTGGACTTAAGTGTGTTTCTCCCACGACAGAAAGATTCTATGCAGTTCACCTGCATGTTCTGCACTCCCTTTACCTTTGCATAAAGGTAAAATGTTCATTGACTCTGAAAATTAAATTAAGGCTGGATTTTAAATGCTGCCCAGTGATTTTAGTCCTCAGGTAAGTAAGAAGTGTTGGTCTCAATTTCTGCCACTTCAAAAAATACATTCGGAGGTACAGGTTTAGAATTTCACTCTTGTTCTCCAAGACTGCTTTGGAAATGTTTAAGTTTGGACATTTAGGTTTCATTTTCCTAGGTTGTTTTCATTTTCAATGAATGATTCTATGAACTTCTCACAGATTAATACCTTTGAAGCTACCAACAATCATTAGAAATACTTTGGGACAGCTTTGCAGCCACAATGTCTCTACTCATCTTCTAAACATTGTGCACAATGATTAGGCTGCTGTTTATAGATAATATTAATGATCTGTTTATACATGCTTTAGTATTCACGATAAATAAATCTTTGATAGCAGAAAGCTTATGCAACATTCCTCCCTATGCAATTACAGTTTAGACATATAAGCATGTAACAGTGCATAAATAAGGTAATACTTTGCCCTGAACAGATTCTTGTATATATGATCATATGTAGCAATGTGAGTTGTAGGGAGCAGCTGGGAACTCTCAGGCTGCATGGATGGAGATAAGGTCATAGAACTAACTGGGAAATTCACTAAGGTTTTTCTGTCCTCAGAATTAGCCTCTAAAAATGGAAGACAGTTTTTTGAGCAAAGTAAGAATGAGAAAATATCTGCAGTCTACAGAATAAAAAAAATTTCTTGACCCAAACTCAATTATAGAAAAGATTCCACCTTCTTTTCCTTCCATTGCCTTGCTGCCATGGTTTCAATGGGATTTAAACCAAAAAGAAAATCTAGAAAGAGCTAGAAACAAACATGAGACAACAAATAGGAAATGCATTAAGAAGCATAAACTTGTCATTTTTTGTATCAACCACAAATTAGAGGTTTCAGAGGACAGTTACCAATGTTTATTATCAGTTCTGTCTGATTTCCTTGTTCTTCATTAGCTTGTTGCATGTGGACAAATAGAAGCAGCAGTGATTGATGGGTGCAGTGCAACCCTGCCTACACAAGAACAAACTACTTCCAGAGGAAAAAGAAAAGCTATGTTCTTTTTTTCCCAGTTTTTTTTGGGGGGTCCTTTTTCAAAGAGAACTGAGCATCCTCTATGCATTGAGCAGCTTAGCTGCTTTTGCCCTATTGCAAGTATATTCCTGAAGGTTACAGATGGATAATAGCCCTTCTTATATATGGCCACTCTGAAAAACAGACTGCAACCTACCACAGAATGATGATAAGAAGCAGGAATTCATCTTTATTTACTCTATTATGTTTACATTGATGTATTTTTAATTCCCTCGCTATGTCAACCCATGGTAGTTTTTCACAATGTACTCTGAGGAAATTTGGCCAGCTAGTCTGTCAGGAAAAGTTTAAATTTCATTGATCCTACTTGGGAAAAACATGGTGGAAAAAATGACATCTTAAGGGATCTTCCCACCTTGTTTTTCCATGTTACTGTCCCTACAAAGCAATAGAGCATATAATAAAGTACACCTGCATACTGCTGTATCACAAACATACTGAGCTGCACAGACTGCCACAGGAGAGCTGGAGGAGGTGTCAAACCAACCACAGTGCCATGGCTGGATGCCCTGTTCTCACAGGAAAACATAGAGTAAAAAAAACTCTACTGTGCTGTAACTGCTTGGAGGAAGACCAGCAGCCAGGAGTTTTGAGGCACCTCCTCTTTTCACACAGTATTTGCAACCCTGGGAATGTCAAAGTAAATCTGCTGCATACTGTCACTGCTACCAGAGCTTTATGCAAGCATCTGCATTTCAGGTTAAAATCGTCCAGCAGTACAGGAGTTACTGGCTGCCTCACCAACTGAAACTGATTCTGGAGATGTGAATGAATCAGTGCTGTACATAGATGCTCTCACTGTTTAGACAGTTTACCTACCATACACAGAAAAAATGTTTGATTTATGGAATTCACCTGTTTGATATTAGCAAGCAGTAAAAGTTAAACATATCTCTGCCACTTATATGGCAATTTTGGAGTGCATCCTCACTGACCAATTTTCTGGCATGTGATTTGAGAACGTGTGGTCTTGTGTGCCTAAGCCATTTGCTGAGGCAAACTGTGGTGAAGAATAAAATAAGCAAGGCTGGGTTTATGAGAAACAGCAACAAAACTCTAGTTTTAACCTGTGTCTTCAAATATCAATCGTAATATACATTGCACTTAACTACGTTTCCTTACACTGAATTATCACAACTGCATGCAAATCTTCCATATATTTATCTTACTTATACTTTCTTGAGAATCTCAAAACCCTTTTTCTTCCAGCCTTTTGTTCCTGGGACTGATTTGCAGCAGCCAGTTTTTGTATTTGCATCTTTCCCCTTGCGCTCCCTGGCACCTCCTAGATAGATGGAAACTGCCCATAGCTAAGCTTTGACTTGCCGTTAGTATTCTGCAGAGTTTTGGCAGCAGCAGTACAGAACAGATGGCAGGCTTTTCTCCCTTCTTTAAGATGCACCAACTGACTTGGAGCTGTGTATGGCCATGAAGCAGAGACTGAATGCAACAGTACATCCAGACAATGGTAAAGGAGAGAGGGACTGCAAAGCAACGCACGTGACCCCACTTTTGACACTTCCACAAATCCCTGTCACTCACCTCTGACTCAAGTTCCTGCCTGCTGCTCTAGATCAGAGGAGTGATTCTGTGATATCAGCAGAGACCAGCTACAGCCAAAGCAGAGTTGTGCTCTGTTCTATATAAACACAAAATAAAGCAGAGGCCCAACTCATGGACAGGACAAAATTAGCCCTTATCCTTCCTACAAAACTAGCTTGAGTTCAGTTGGTAAACTGCTGGCAAACTTCATGGCAGCCTTTGATATATACTTATGGATCAATATGACAGTATTTTCTGCTGCTTAGAAGTAACAGTTTCATCAGCTACAATACTACTACTGATTTATATGGATGCACATTAGAGAACCTGGGTCTCACATGCACATATTAAAGGAAAAATCTTCACAAAATTTTCTGTCTAGCCAATTTAAGTGAAAAGCGTCCTTCTGCCACATAAAAATGGCATCCAAATCCTTCATGTCTGTGACTGCATGACAACATTAACAGTTGTTAAAACTGACTCTCTCATAGCAAAGTTTGTGCTTTTTAAATTTTCACAAGCCTATTTAATTGCTCACATGTTTAATGAGCTTTAAATAAATGGATGAATCCTCATCTATTGGTGTTATTGCAACTGTTCAAATTATATGTGTGAGCACATGGAGCACACTGTTTTATTTCTTTTCTCTTTGACAAGACTGGTTTCTAAACCATCTAATCCATATTTATCCTGAGGGAAAATGTAGTACAAAAGCAAATATCAACAAGTTTCCATGTGGACAGAGTGAATTATCGCTACAAAATAACTAATGTGATTTAGTGTCTATGCCAGCTCAGACCTCACCCTCCTTTATACTTTTCTCTTGCCTTCTTTCCTACAAAACTTCATTTCTCCCTATTCCCAGCCTATACAAACATCCCTCACTAGTTATTAGCAGCGTACAGAGCCAGACTCTGTGAAAGAATAAACCTGGGGGCATCCAGTGCTCTCAGCGTCATCACACCTTTCCAGACCAGTGTGAAAGCCTGGTTTATTTATACGGGGAGTTTGCTTTTTTTAAGTCAGCAAATCGTTGAATTGCTGGGACATGCTGCAAATATGTCTTAATTACTGGCAGATATTCCTCCATCTTCACAGACCATTATATTGCTAGTTTAAATGCAAACTGACTTAGAGCTTGTCTACACAAGGAAGCTACTTCTTAGTAAGGAAGAAATTTAATTTACAGCTGAGTACTATTCTTCTGTGGACACATTCAGTATGCATGAAATAAACTACTGTTCATTCAAGCTATAAGTGAATATTTGCTTGGGATTTAATCCCTGAAGACTATCCAGTTTGAAGAAGATTAGATATGTGAGACCTCGTAAAGACAAATCAGCTGAACACACTGATATATGCANAAAGTGATGAAAAAACCCTACAAGAAAACCATAGCATTCCTGCAAAGTTATGTTTATTACCAATAGTAATCATTCTTGATATGCCTCTGCAGCTTGCCAAACAGATGGCAGGTTAACTGCTTGAAAGTTAATTCCTAAGCAGCCTAGGCAAAAGTTCTTGCTATATCACACACAAACAGGTAGATGTGAGATGGATTCTGCTGTTAGTCAGACAGTTATTAACAGAACTATTACATTTTCAAAAGGAAAATTAAACTTTCCTGATGTTTCATGTCCTCTTCCATGCTGTGCTGCAAAATCCTTTGGCCTTCTATCCTTCTCCTTCCTAAAACTCATGTCAGGACTTCTTTGTCAACCAAACATTTCTTATTGGTCTGGCTCTTCCATTTTCAGCTTAACTGTTCTACCTATCAGCTCTTTTCTGTTCCATTTGACATCCCATCCTTTCTGACTTAACACTAAGGCAGGCACTTAAACCTTCCTGAAACAACATTACAAAATAAGACCTAAACTCAATGGGGAAGGGATAATTTTAAGAGATGGCAGCATGGTCTGAACATATCTCTTTCCAGTTGTATCAGTTACAGAGAAGTTTGCATTCTTACACAGAGAAACACATGCAATACTAAGACATGGATATGTTAAATTAGCATATACTTTTGACTTCACTTTTTTGGTAATTGTGTACACTTTACAAGTGAAGAGGCTAGTTCCAATCCTAGCTAAGCTAGGAGGTGGTCACCTTGAAATAGATAAAAAAGGCTTCAAGTTACATTAATCCTGTTTTCATATATACATATATGGGCCTCAATTATTGCTTTTTAAAATAGAGGTTTGGAAAAATGAGGACAATGGTCTGACAGCTTCAAAGTACATAGACTTAGATTTCATAAACACATTGCACAGGAGGCTGCCTTTTTGAGTGATCTGTAAGCAAGAGAAGGCACAGCATGAACTCCTTTGCCGACACTAGACTGTGACTAATGCAAATTCTTAAAGAGTACCAAACAGAGCCCCTCTGATTCTGAGATTTGCATGTGCATTCATTCAGAAGCAAGAAGACTGAAGAAATTGCCCAGCATAAATAAGAAAAAAATCTGACTTTTTCTGCCAGGAAAGCTATGTACAGGTTGAGCCCCATGCATAGTGCAAATCTCTGAACATTGTGTAAAAGAAGATAGCTGTTAGGTCTATCCTTTAAAATTACCCTCACTCTCCCTACACCCTTACTACTGACAAAAAAACCCACCTGATTTGCCTGGGCTGAAAAAGGCAAATTATTAAAAATAATATGAAGAGAAACTTGCTAATAACTTACATGAAGAAATGAAAGAATGTATGTCCCTTCTACTGAATTGGCACGTACAATTTTAAGCCCTGCACAAGGCCACTGTTTTTGAAGGTGGAGGAGGCATAGTCAGGAGGTTTGGAGTTGTAGGGCCTTTTTTCCTTCTCCCAGGGATGTCATGTGCGGATGCACTACAATACTCAGAGCACAGCAAAGGCTCCACTGTAGCCGACAAAATTGAAGATGCTGCTGTTCTTGTGTGGGATTTTTTCGTTATTTTTAGCAGCCTTTTTAACAGTTGTTATTCTGACAGTGCTTGAGCAGAAGCGGATTGAATGCTTCTTACAGTGGGCAAAACCACGCAAAGCAAAGCAAATTAATTGCTTTTGTTTGGTGTATGTAGAGAGAAAAAAAAGTCATGTTGTTAAAGGCAAAACTGCAACCAAAGGTTTGAACATCACTTAATTCAAGTGGCTTATGACCTAAAACTGGACAAAACTTCTCTGTCAATGTACGTACGACTACTACTGAAACAGAAATAAAGTCTTCTGGCAATAAAGAATCATCCAGATAAACTTTGTAACCGATATAACCCCTATCCCCAGCCAGAAGTCAACATCCTTTATATGCAGGAGTCACAGAAAAGCATGTTTCTTCCTTCAGGTGTGTTCAGCTGAGACAAGTTGTACTGGTACCAAAACATCTCCAGAAACTCTTCCCTTTTTATTTTCAGGAAAAGGATTTTTCCCTACATTGTTCCCTTCAGGTAATTCCAGGGGGGACACAGTTGTGAAGGCTGCTTGTGTACTTTACTGTAACACTTCTTAGCATGTTGAAGGCCAATTCAGAGAACTGCTTAGGTAGCAAGTCAAGAATACCAAAAATCACTCATAAATAGAGAACCTCTATGTTGTTTATTAAATAGGATCACAAGTCTCATCCATTCTCACTGGGTTCATATCTTAGTATTAATGTCAGGCCTGGAAAAATGTATATATTCCACCTTTCTTTTGTGAGAAATGCTCACACTTACCACTAAAATTTAGAAGGGACAAAGTCTTCGAAGCAAAACTAAACTTTTTATTTAAGAAAATCATCTGAATTGGTGTGTCTCTCTGGCCTAGGAGACAGACGCAGGCCAGCAAGAAACAGAGCTTTTTATACCCTGTCCCGGCTGGGGGTCCGTGCCTCCGTTGCCACTGGTGGGTGCTAGGAAGCTCACAGGCTGGCCCGATCCACCTGCCTGCCCCCAGACCCCCCAGCCCTCTCCAAAGGCGCGAAAAGGAGGCTGAAACTGCCTTAAGTCCCAACCGTTAAAGCTTAATTATCCCCTCCTCCCATACAATTGCTTTGGCTTCAGCAAAACCCCAGTTCTATTTCTAACACTTTTAATGGCATTTATATCAGCACATAAGACAGTTCTAGCGAAGACCCACGTCCTGCAACTCAATCCTATCAAGCACCACATTTAAGATTCATATGTCATATAATGAGGTAAGGTAAAGTCAGGAACAATGTGTGACAGGGGTATATCCCTGAGGATATATTAAACCCACACATCTTAAAAGTTCAAATGATGCTTCTGTGGCATGGGTACTCTAACTTACAGGAATATCCTTATACCCTTCCTATAGGAATAATTGAACTAGTACAATTCCTGGTAAGACAGGACAAGCTGTGATGACTTCATACCAGTGTCATGATTACTGCAATCAGGGAAACAAAGGGAAGGCTTCAAATTGCTTGATGAAATCTATATTGTATTGCAGGCTCTGGGATGAATTCAAAGAGCGGGGGAGAGGTGGGGACGTTCAGCCATATGATTCAGGCTTTTATTCAGTTCAACACTAAAATATCCAACTTCTGTTTTTTAATGGCAATCCGAAGAGAGACAATTACCAGGCATATCTGAAGCATTTCTAACTCCTAGACAGCTGGATTTATTGTCTGCTTACTAATTAGTCTTCTCAATCTGCTAGGTCTCAGACCTAGGCAGAGGCTTTAAGTTATTGCTAACAGGTGACTACATATGAAAAGAGAACAGCACTTCTTTTAAAGAGAGAATTGTTATGTACATAGTGCCCAGAGCATGCTACAGACTCTGAAGGGAAATTTAAATAATCAGCATATGATATAAAGCAATAATCCTGCTCCTACTGTATTAAAAATGAACATATTTGCTTCCCTAAGTCCAGGGCTGGTCTCTACATTTCTTTCAATACTGAACTAACTATGTGTTTTTAAATTGCTATGCTGCAGAGATTTATTTTGTTTTCTTTCAGTATTAAACCTCTCAATTCCTCAGTCATAGAACAGGAAGAGATTATTGAGTTCAACACAGTTCTTGAAGTCAAAGGGAGTTACTTCTCCAATAGCAGGGCTTTTGTTCACAGCACAGGGCTGTTTAGACAGTGTAGATCTGTAAGCTGTAAGGAACAGTTAGTGCCAGAGAATTTAACTTGTTCATTGTGCTCATCAGCGTGTGTTACCATTCTGGCATCAAAAAAGACAAGCTGCACAGTATTAATAGAATAATTATTTTAAAGGTAGAACACTTGCATAGCCAAGCTTCCACAGTTCACTGCTATTTCAGACCTGTGCAGTACCAGTGATTGTGCTGACAAACCTCAAACAATAGCTGGGCATGACCAGAAGACATTGTTTGAAAGCTCTACTCTTGCAATCAAATGCAAGCACATGTATGTTTGAGGCTCTCAGTCTGCAGCATCTGTGTGTACACTGTGAGACACAGTGAGTATTTAAAGACAATTTAAAGGAAACTCAATTGAGGAAAAATACCCAGATTTCTCACACATACAGAGACATGTTCACCGCTTAGTTTAATCATATGTTGGACATTCATTTGAAAACAAAGAAACAGAGAACTGCATTTTTCTGAAAGAGGAAAGCTGCCACGTGAAAAGGGGCAGAAATGCAAAGATTTCTTGTCCCACCTGTATTAATATATATTTTTATTGGCTATCACTGTCACCAGAATATCAAAGCCTTTTAAAGCCCAGTCTGTCCACGTCTCACCTCAAGAGACCCTTCGCTAGACAGATTCACTGCAGCGAACAGGACTTTTGATACCCTGATAAGGGGAGTGCACTTAATAGCAAAGGAGAACTTTCTCTGTAAAGTCCTACAAGTTATGAGGCTGCCAGCAGCAGAAACAAGCCGGACTAACTCTACCAGTTCACGAACTAACTTTTATTAATACAAGTATGTGACAAACTACTGTAGGATTCGTGTCGTCGGTGATAACGTGACTGCATGATTGCACTTAAGTAATAAACAAAACCCCAATAACCAGAAACACACCCTAAAACGCAGCACAACTACCTAAGCCTCAATACAAAACTCAAGCAATCTCCCCTCACGACAGACAAATCTGCAAAGACTAGAACAGAACCTAAACACACTCGTTAACACAAAGCTTAAAAGAAAGAATGTAGCCGCTTCTCACTAACACACTGACAACTCACTAAGATAAGGAACCGCACACTTTAAAGCAAACCACGAACAAAACAAAAGAGAGAGAATATAAAGTAAGATATAAACCCAGTAACTTACCAGGTGTAGAGCAAGATAAAATTAGTACCAAAGTAGCAAAGTACAATTAGTAAATAAGGTATCAATGGGGTAAAGGTGAAAGAAGGTAAATCTATAAGGCGTAAGGCCTAAACCATAAAGCATAAGGTAAGGTCAGGGTAAAGTAAAGCAGAGTAAATGGCTGCTCATCCGTACAGTGTCCGAAGGAGTGGGAGGAGACGAGGCAGCTTGTTGGTTACCCCGCAGAGATGATGGAACTTCTCCCCATTTTGCTCATGTCCGATCTCTTTTTATACCTTTTTTTTTTCTTAGGCAGTTGGAGTGACTACATTCAATAATAATCTCTGGAGTTATAGACAGGTGACACAGGCCTGAGGGTCGGCTCTTTGTGTTCCCCTAGGAAGTTGCAGAGAAAGACCATGCTGTTTTCATAACACTCCACCTTTCCNTCTTTTTATACCTTTTTTTTTTCTTAGGCAGTTGGAGTGACTACATTCAATAATAATCTCTGGAGTTATAGACAGGTGACACAGGCCTGAGGGTCGGCTCTTTGTGTTCCCCTAGGAAGTTGCAGAGAAAGACCATGCTGTTTTCATAACACTCCACCTTTCCTTAATCCTGTCAGTCTGTTGCTGGGGAGTCTCCTCATTTTGTTGAGGACTTTCAGGAAGCCACTGGTGTCTCTTTGTCCCTTTTTGTGTAACTCATTATCCTCTGACAATGGATTTCTGGGACTGCCCCCTCCAGGTGCTGAGGTGTGTCCCCCTCACCGATCAGGACGGTCACCAGGGCTTTAAATTGGTCTATCACCCTTCGAAAGCTTATGCTACAACAATTAACTTCCACTTATCCTCTCTTTGACTAGGCAGTCTTTCATGATATTTTGCTTTATCATTTTACTTTCAGCTTGATGCAAAAGTATTTATTATCCCACACGGGAATTCCCACAGCACATTTTATTGTTTGTACACTAGCAATGGACAAGATTTTCATCTAGTAATCATGTACTGTGTAAACACCAAATATGAAGATAGCTACTGCAGCATATAAGCATTTTTCACATACCTGAAGCACTACATTTGCAACCTGTGGACCCTTTATGAAAAATTCAGTCCCTTTAATTCCATACTCAGCCTCATGTATTTCATTAAATAATTTCAGAAATTTCTGAATTTATTTATGAAATCCCAGTTACATGACTGAAGTCTTAATCTGGGCCTGAAGAGGCTAATCAGGATGTTCCTGCTAATAGGGGGGAAAAAATCAGACCAAAAATCTCCCACATTAGATGAAAGTATGTCATTCCAGTTCCTAATGTTAAATTCCCAGTTCTGAAAGGAAAGCTGAAAATGAACACTTAAAGATCCTAACTGCTGTGTTTACTGTATAGGACCTCCAACATGAGGTATAATCGGAGTTCTTGCCTTTGTAGGCCAGATAATGAATATTCCATTAAACAGGGATCCAATTACACTTGCAAGGAAACTGAATTGGAAATCTGTGCTATTTTTAAAGACAAGACAGTTTACAATAGAATTCCAGCTCAACTGGCTTAGTTTCCAAGCTGAGACACGTCCAGTCTTGTCAGAAACACCACAGGAGCATGAGCTTTCTATCCTGGGGTATAAAATATCTTTTTCAAGAGCTGCCCTCTTACCGTTTAAGCTGTCCAAATTAGAAATGTGAAACCATCTTAAAATACAGTAGGACAGGAATGCTGTTTGAAAATGTGGTGTGTCATGTTTTCAAACATGATCACTGTGAGACAGATTAGGAGATGCACTTGCCTGAAGCACAACATTTTCCACGGCTGCAGTCTGAGATTTCAGTCTGCAACTCTGAGTCACCACTGAAGCGACACAAGGAGGGACAAGGGTTTGTACAGTTAGGACAGATGACAAGGAAGAATTAAAGGGAAGCACAAAAAATGCAAGCACTCACAAGAAGAGATCCAGAAGACAATCCATGAAAGGCAAGATCTTTTGGAAGGGACTCCAATACTAGCTCTGGTATGCTACTCTTTAAAAGACTGTTTTATCTACACCAATTTTAGCTCATAATTCTGTTCTGCCAAGTATGTTAACACTTCTTTTAAAGTCTAAAAACTGTTTCTTCACTGACATGCATGAAAGCCCACAGCTAACACAAAATTCAGGAGACAATAAAATTGTGTGAATAATTGTAAATAAGATCTACTCACTATCCCACTAGGGAAACAAAAAAGTTTACTTTGGTAAACTTTGTGTTCAGGAGGAAGTCAGAAGATTCACTTTTATGTTTAACGGGCCCTCAGATGGTTCAGTACTTAGAAAACAGCAATTGTGCGTTTCCCTTAAATATCCCTGAAGTGAAAGAAGACAAATGCAAGTGGAAAATCTACCTCAATAGCTGTGGGCAATGCAACGGGAGGGGGAGGGGAAGCTAAATTCAAAGGCTGTAAAACTGATAGAAAATGGTTAGTTTCCTACCACCTCCCTGCATTTCCTACAGCAAATGTAAATACTTCCTCTCAAGTTATTTGTGCCTTTTTGCAGCATTGGGATGACCAGTAAACAACTTTGCTCAGCAACTTGGTATCAATAGAGTACTAAGAGAGACAGACAATGAGAGTCAATTCTCATGAAAGAATAGAAAAAATCGTTTATCTCTTTTGCAACTACTTAATGACAGTTAAACTGTACTTACATTTCTCTCATGGAGCGGTATACAAAAATGGTGACCACGTATAATTTTACAAATTTTTGCAGCATTAAATTTCCCTCAGTTTTGGTTTCGTCTAGACAAAAAGATGACTGTTTTGTTCTGCTTGAGAGCTTATCTTTCTGTTAATACAGATAAAAATGAAAAAATGTCAGAAATACCTACAAACACTCCTGAAAGTGAGCTAAAAGACCCAAGGATAACCCAAGTCTTCAGTTCAGAGGCCACTTAGGGTCATCTTTAATATCCTTTACAGCATTGTCCTTGAAATGTAGGAACAGTGGTGTTGTAACTACATAAAACACCGAGGAACGAACACCTCACCTGATTTTCCTGGCTAATAACTACAGGGTAAATTTATGGAATAGGAAGCCAAATTGAGACTGGGTAAATTTTACACAGAGAGAGTATGTATTTAAACCTCTCCAAGCACAAAATTCAACCCAGCTGCAGGATCCATATGTCTGGTCTCAGCAAACACATCTACAATGCACTTATTTTAGCTCTTTCAAAAACTACTGTGCATGCCTCACCACTGTGGGTTTAACACTGTAGAGATACCCAGCTCTTACTGAGCGAGCAAAGATTTCAATTTGCTCCTGCAAAAGACTTCAGAAAATTTATTTTTTTTCCACTGTTGTCTCCATTAAATACTGCCGGCTCAGAAAAAAATGGTTTGGTGTCGGCCTGGAGGTTTTCTAAGTCTCTTTTGAGCACTTACGGTTGATCCAAGATCAAAATTCTCAACAGAAGTAAGCCTTTCGTGGCAAAATCCATACAGCATTGGTGTGAGCTTTGTGCCCAACAGAAGGCTCATTCAGGCAGCGTTACCACTGGGACTAGGGGAAACCACTTCGCAAGGCAATTGTGGTGCAGGGCCGGCTTTGCGTTACAATTTCGCTAGCGGCGTTTAGAGGAAAGGCAGCAGTATGGTTTACAGGATGGGAGGCACACACCCACCCTCGCAGAGCGAGCGGTGCGGCCCGTGCGCGCCCCGCGGCCGTGACCGGCANGGTATCCACAGCCCGAGCCCCGCAAGCGCATCGCCCTTCGGCTGCAAAATAGGTGGCCGTGCCGGTGGGACGGGGGGGCGACCCGAGGTGACAGATACAGGACGCCCTGGTGACAGACACAGGACGCCCCGACTCCTGCTGCGAGGGAGCGAAGGCGCCCCCCGAGAGTGACCCCTGGGCGGGCTGGCGAGGGCCAGGCCGTGCGGGAGCGGCGGGAGCGGGGCNNNGGCGGGGGGGGAGCGGCGGGGGCGGGGCAAGGTGACCGGCAGTACCCCCGCCGGCAGCGCCGCCGCCAAGTGGGTGAGAAGTCACTGGGAGTCATCGCCCTCGGGAAGCGGCGCGCGCAGCCGCGGGAAGCGCTGCCCCCGAGAAGGGCGGGCTGCCCGGGGTGGGGGCAGGGACCGCAGGCACAGGCGGGGGGTGAGGGGTGCTGGAAGCGTAGCATGCAGGGGCCACTGCCCCTTGCCCCTGTCCGCCCCCTCTCCCCCCAGAAACTCCTCGTCTGCGCGATAAAAAAGTTGATACGTGCGTGTGCTGGGGAGAAAGAAGGGGGGGAAACGAGGGGGGGGTTTGGCCCCTCCTCTTTCCCTTTCCAGCCGCCCCCGAGCTGCCGGGGTGCGGGGATGCCGGGGAGCTGCCGCACGGAGGGGAGCGCTGCACTGTCCCAGCGGCTGCTCCCACCGCCCCTCCCCGGCAGAGCTGCCCCGGTCCGGGTTGCACAGTGTGCGGTGCTGCCACGTCCCACACAGACACCACTCTGCTCTGGTCGCATGTGCAGCTGCGGTCAGAACAAACCCAAACCCAGCCCCAGCCTCCGGGCAGCAGCGCTCTGCACCGAGCCTGCCACCAGCTGCTGCTGCCTTTCTTGTACGAGTTATTCCGTGCAGACCTTTATTGCTAATAGTGAGGCTGTATTTTAGTGATTTTAACAAATTATTGGTATTTTAACAGATTTTCATCTCTGAGGTGACTGAGACAAGAAGACAAATGGCTTTACTTTAGACTTAATTTTTAGTTGTTTATGATCTCCTTGAAGGAATTTTGGGTGATTCATGGTGCTGCTAAACCAGATAGGTTCTGGCTTCCGCGTTAGTTTCCAGCATGTGAAAATGAGTCATCAACCCTCATACACATACATAGTGTATATATATATGATAATGTATATAAGCAGCTTTCCCGGCGGACTGTGGTGAAGGACCGACAGCCATTCTGGGGAGAGGGGTGCCCCAGGGCCAGCCAGCAGAGGTGTCAGTGGGGCGACCGGCGCTCCAGCCTGGGAAGCGGCCTGTTTTGTAAACAGCCGCACAAGGAACGTGAAGTCCCACGGGGAAGCCAATAAACCCCCAGTGTTTTTTGCTTTCTTCCTTCGTGCAGCACTGTAGAGGGCTTTTGTTCTGGAAAACATTAGAAGGAGGGTGGTTAATGTTAGGAATAGCACGGGCAGAGATGCCGTAATAGAGAGGCTTGCAGTATCGCACAGTCTATGTCACAGTCTGCGTTCTTCTCTCCCTCCTCTGGATTTAATTCCTACAAACTGCTACAGCTATTGCGAGCTTCAAATTGTACTACAGTTTACAGAGCAGCAAGAGCACTGGTGTTTAATATTTTTTGAGTTTTGAATATATCCAGAGATAGGTGATAGTGATTACTACAACCAAAAAACCCTACAGTGCCAGAAACTCTTCAGGTGTTTTACAGCTGTACATAAAGCTATGTGAGTGAAAACCTTGGGGGTTTCTTCCTACATCACCACTTCTGCCTTTTGTAAAAATAGTGTAGAAATGCTTCTCAGGCACATTTCGCCTCAAAATGCACATTTGACTGAATATGAGGCCATTGCCTGATTTAACTTATCTGTCTTAAACTGAGTAGGTGTGATGACAGTAACAACATGTAGACAACATTATGCCATTGCTCAATATAGTAGGTTTCAATTACATAAATGTGAATGTCTTCTGTTTTCTGTTATAAGTGTAGAGAGATTGTCTAAATTTTTCAAAGACGGACATGGCCAAGTTTCTTCTGAAATGAAAACTCACTCTACTCACTTGGCTTTTTTCTTTCCTAAGTCTACTCATCTTCTCTGCAGATGCCTCAGAAACAATTGTTCTAGATACTGCGTGGCCCAGTCCTGAGAAAGATAAATAATACTAAGATAGTATTAAAAGTATTTAACCTCAGAGAACAAACAGCTCTTCCACAACCTGAACATGCTGAAACAAAACACAACTGCCCCAGAGGACAGCACAGAGAGGCTGCAAGTGTATTTCAATAGAGAAGCAAAGATAAAGTTGGTATGAACCTTCAAAGTGTACAGGGAAGAATGTATTATTTCAAAATCCTTTATGTTTGTCCAGGCGGTTGGACAATGGCATTCCTAAAAGCATACCATTTCTGTTTTACAGCACCCTCAGAAATGCTAGATACCACACAGTACAAACGGAAAATAAGTTCTGGTTTCAAGTGTTTACAATCCCTTTTCCTAACACTGGACCAGACAATGTTAAATTCAGTCCAAAGTGGTAAATGGCAGACATTTTAGCATTTCATTTCAGAACGTTGGTTCATTGTTGGGTGCTGGGCAGCCACTTCTTCAAGTGTTCACCATTCTTTGCTCCCTGAATGCATGGTTAAATTTTTACCAAATTTTTGCCAGTAAGAGAGAAGTTGATCTGGCCCAAGTTACTGCAGAAAATTTTAGTTATGAGGAATTGAAATTTACCAGTTGGATATCAGTAAAGTTGCAACCCAACTTTACTATTAGGACCTGTTATCCCTGTTACATACCAAAAGCTTGGCCTGACCTCTCCCATTAAAATCAGACCCTCCGTTAAGTATGTTTAGTTAAAGCAGAGCTTTGTTTTCCTGACCTTAAGATGGATTGTGCCTCACAGCAGCAACCTAAGTGTCATACTGCTGATTTTGCCTTCTGTCAAACTTATTTCTTCCTGCTATGCCTTCTCTTGCTGTCTTGACTCTTGGAAGGCCCATGGAATATAAGGATGATCTACACTCACATGCCTGTCCTTCGTGTTGACAGTTGAGCCAGGCAGTCACAGAAGAATATTTGAAGAAGGTACATGTGCAAGAGACTTACAGAATGGAAATGAAATTCAAGCCTCAGTTCACATCTGACAACTTGGAAGTGTGAGATTTTAGACCAAGATCCTCATCACTTGCTGAGTGCTCACTGCATCATGAGAAGGGAAGGTGCAGCTTTTTCCATATCCCTGCAACTGTGCAGCTGCCTGTTGCTCAGTGGGAATTGAACTGCATGGGAAATCTGTCAGTTTTATTTCTCTGGAGCTTTTTAGTGCTGAGCTGTTAAACAAATCTGTCCTACATAATGTAAATGTATTCTGCAACGCAGCACATTATTCTTGATGAAGTCATATGGATGCTAGGCTGAAAATTTGCCTCTAATTTGCTCTGTGCATGCAGCCTGCTTTCAAACATAAGGTGAATGACTTACTGTAACCCCAGATTCGTTTCAACACCAAGTGATTAAGCCATGACATCGAGACAAAGTAAATTAAGGAAGTGGTTTCACAGAACAGGCTGACACATGACAGGCACAGAACTAATTCTGTAGCAAAGGAGGAGTGAGTCATGCGTCTGCTACATGTGCTTTGGTTAAGTTCTCGCGGATCCATATCTCTTGTACATATAAAAATGTGAGGGAAGGGGCTAAGTTCTCACGCCATGCTATAGCACCATCCATCTTCAAACATTTATCCCCATTAAACTACTAGATGAAATTGACCATCACTTACTTTAGGGGAGCTATACTCTTCCTCTCTACTGCTGTTTTCTCACCCCACCCTAGCTCCCTTTTGTTTAGGGAGCTGTATCTCCAAAGCCATGACAAGTTTGCAGGGGCTCAGCAGGCCAACACTTTTCTGTCATGTCCCAAAACTTACATGGATTTCTTGTCTTTTATGGTCTCAAAGAATAAGAGCAAGATTCCAAAAACACACCCTGGTCAGCTCAGCAGAGCAGATTCACCATCATTAGTTTTCAGATTTAACACGCATCCCTACTAAACTGCTGACAAAACAGAAAAAATAGGTAATTCTATTCTGGAGAGATGCAAAACTGTTATCCTGTAGTTTTGTAATGAGTAGATAGAAATAGGTGAAGTCTGGTGAGCCCCTGCACTTCATATTCTTCAGCCTACCCATAGCCCATGCCCTACCATGACACTTTAGATAGGAGAGAGACTGGAATGCAGGTGACCAAACTAAAGCAGGTGGCAGTATTAAGAAAAATATCTCTATTACCCTGACTTTGCTTCTTCCAGATGCCTGCTTACTTTACCGTTACTCAGGAAACAAGTCAAAGGAGCAAGTCTCTACCTTTTCCCTGAAGTATTTGTACATTAATTGCAGCTGCTCTGTTAGATTATCTTCAGCTCTTACCAGAAGGTCCTGTCAGACAGTCACAAAAAGTGTTGTATTCAGGATCACTGCGCACTAAGAATTCTCCAGTTCCCTGACCTTCACATGCCTACTGCACTAGAAGCAGATGTACTTTCATGTTTCTCATTGATCTGACATGCAAGTATCCGCTCTGCTGGAACCACTCCTTGCGTTTTACGTCTCTGATATTTCCAAGTTCTTCCCGGAAGACTGGGAGCTCTCATTTGTGCTGAGTGCTTGCTTTTACTGAATGGGCTTAGCCTTTCCTGAACATTCCTTGGCAAAACCTCCAAATACTATATGCTTTTAAGTAGATTGCCATGGAGCTTCTATCGGTTCTGGCTATAGCCACTGTTGGCTGGCTGTTGTTGCACAAAGCACACATTACTTTTGTGCACACTGAGGCTATTTCTCTTTCTTAACTCAGCTATCTTCTGTTCTCAGGTATCCTCTGTGCTCTGCTGTTAAAAAACTTCCTTCATTTCAGCCTAGAAGTTGCTGCATTTTGCTGGGTGATAAAGCAGCACACTGCATTTGTGTCATGTCTCTGAACTCAAGTAACCCCAGTGAAGAACCCTTTCATTATTACTAGTGCTGGAGGAGGCCACACCACAGAACCAGATCTTCCTTCCTTGAGTCACAGAAACAAGGAAATGCAAAATTATGTTTTCAGCATTAAACAGCTGAAAAAGGCATCTGATTTGCAAGGTAGTATATGCTAGAGGGGGCAAGGGACAGCTGGGTTCTGAAACACACTGGCATTATTTTGGAGCTACAATCTAGCTGTTAGGTGCAAATGTAAGGAATTTTCCAGGGATAGAAGAGCCAAATTTTCAAAGCTGTTTCAGTGTTACGGAACATCTCCCTAAGAGCTTATCAGCCTCTTCAGTCTCCTGAACACTCTGCGCTTCCACTCAGAGGCACATGTGGTTCTCCAGCCTGGGTATGGAGCTATTCTGGAGAATGTGTTCCAGTAGTTCTCCCTAGTGTATTAGCAGTATCATCTCATGATGCCCATCTCAAGAGTGCTTTCAGCAAATTGCGATAGGACCGTTCCAGGAATTTTGCAGTGGGTGAACCAACAGGACTTTACTGACACAACAGCTTGTAGGTTTTGATTTGCTTATAAAGGCTGACAGTATCTTAAAGGCTCTCCTCTACAATGAAATCCAAAACTCGTTTAGTAGCCATGGGCTTTTTAAGTGCCTCCTTCACAGTAACAACACACCAGCTAGAAAGAGAGGGGCTTATTAAATATGTCTTTTCACCTGATCTCACCTCAGGCAAAATTCTGATGAAGTCAGGGACCTACCAAATCAAGGTAACAGCTGTTTTCTTTGGAGTTTTTTTCTCACTCTCTGATTTTCCAAACAAACCAGAAGGGCAGCCTTTTGAGTTCTAAACAGGATTTGTGAAGACAGCTGTTTAGAGACACTCAGTTGCTTTGCTGGGCAGAGCGATTCTGAAGACTGAGGGCACCCTGCAAGCCAGCTGCCGGATCCTCCTTTATGAAATTAAAGATGTTTTCTCCAAGAACTTCAAGAGTGCAACAGTCACAGGCATTGTGCTATAAGTAGTTTGAGGCTGAGGCTAAACTTTAGTTCAAAGACTCTGAATTCACAGTGGAAAGAGGAGTTGAACGCAAACAATCACAGCACCCTGTCTCCAGAAGAGGATGAGGCTGGTTTTACCTGCTAGACCTATATGTGGCATGCCACAGTCACTTGACCTATATCCTTGCCTTCACCTCAGCCAAAAACTGCCATTCAGGGTTCCAAACCCACTTGCTTTAAGTGGTGCAAAGACAATACTCAGTTTTCCAAATGGCTGAATGCTTTCCTGAGTGCCTTTATGAACTGGTGAATGGTGGAAGGTCATAAACCTTTGCATGTCAGCCAAGGGTGGGTAGTGGTGGCATGTTGTTGCACCATGGCTATGAAAGACTCCTCTGTGCCCATCAGCTTGAGCTGCACTGGTACATCTGGCCATTGGTGCTGTTTTTTAAAACTGAATAAGCAGTTGAATCAGTGGTACATAATCAGGAGGCTGGAACAGGGGTGATGGTGCAAACATCTCTTATACTGCCCTGATGCTGAGATGTTAGTCTCTTTTTATTCCAAACGCAAGGCAAATTTATTCCAAGCTCAAAAAACTGCTAGTAAAGATAAGGCAGGATTTGGCCCTTGATGCAATCCCTTAGTACTCTTCTATTTTGCATATATGCATTCTGGGATTACTGCATGCACTATAACCTTCCTTTCTCCAGTATAATCCTTTGCAGCTGCCAGCACAAAAGCATGCCAAAACAGGGCCATGACCTCTAGCTACATATCGAGGGGGGCAGAAAAAGAGCCACTTAACCATAAACTCCAGTATTCCCATGAACAACGAGTTCTCATGGATTTGTGCTTTTTGTCTGTTTTGCCCCATCATGCGCTTGGCTTATTTCACAAGTCTGAAGCATCTAAATAGGCTTGCCCAACACAGATGTATAATTCTTGGAACATCTGTGGATACTAAATAAAAAGAATAGATTATAATCATTTCCTTCTCCTGAAAAAATGAGTCAGTCCCCTAAAGCAAATTCCAATCACTCTTCATGTCCAGTTGCATTTATCTAAATGTAATATCTGCAGCACCTACCGTGGGCATACCATTATTCAGGGAGTTCTGTTAAAAAAATCTCCATCTGTTAATGTCAACATCACTGACTTGATGTATGTCTATTATGGCTCATTAATCATACATTACAGACATATGGGTGCGGTCAAGTTTAGTCCTGGTGCAGGTTCTGCTTCAGTGGGTTTGAATGTCACCTCCCGTTGGGATCATTTATTACCAAAGGAAAGTAACACCTTAGGCTTTTCAGGAAGTTTCATTATCTTTCCCATTTTGCCCTTCATCTAAGTTTCAGCCATTATCCCTTTTCCAGTTACAAATGTGTTTTCCCTGAAGTCAGTTCCCAGCATCAACCAGAGGGAGCACTAGAGAACAACTCGTTCAAAGTGCGACTGTGCTGCTTCTCTAAGAAATAGTAGGCTCGTGAACTCAGCTTCTCCACGTTTTCTGTCATTAACCCTCAGAACTCATTTTCATCTTTCAAAGTTTTATTCACAGTCTTCAGAATACTTGGGGGGCAGGTAGCATGAATGCCAAAGATTAATTGCACGAATAATTTATATTTGCCTGTTTGTTAGAGTCACATGTTCTGTTCTCTATTGGACACATTCTGTAACTAAGCAACAAGAACGTGTGTCTCAGGTCTTACATCTGAGTCGAAATAATAATTTTTGGCTAGCACAAGTTTCTGTTTATGGTATTACAAATTGTGTGATTTTGTACACATATAGAGCACTGAAGTAAGTTCATCCATGTCTGTCAGGAGTAAGCATCTTTTAATTTTCCATTGTGGGAAATAAATGAAATAAACGAATCATAGATTTTGCAAGTACTCACACAATGAAAGTCCAACTGTGAGAATATTTCTGAGAAGTGGTTAAAAAAAAGCTGTGAATGTGTTGAAAATTAGTTTTTCTTACACCCTGGAGTTCCTTTGCCCTGGCTATTCATTCACCTCCAGTATTCAGGAGGAAAGATTTAAGAATGTGAGGAGTCTCTAAGTTAAGTCGATATATAGAGCACAGAACTACATGTCTTGAGAACCCGAAGGCTCAATGGATCTGTCACTCAAGTTCCATCTCTTCAGTGCCTTATCTTTTCTCACACATGCGTTTTCTATCCAACCCATCCCCTCTTAGCCGGACTGGGGCTATCTTATTATTCTGTATAGCAGCCAGCACCATGAGGGGTTGATTTAATAGTTCTCTCTATATAGACCCTCTTTAATGGGCCTGTATACACAGAATATATATAACTGTACAGACAAATTCTGTAGAAATGGTTTTATTGGGTTTTTTTATCAGTATCAGACTGGAAGTATTGGAAGTACTATAAAGACTAACTTTATTTGAGTGTTCCACAGAAACAGATGCCATTAGGATAGATCACAAGTATTAAAAGCCTCTCTGTATTACTAGTAACCCATAAAAGAAACAGTGACACACAGTCTTTTTCTAGCTGTGTATAAATACCTTTTATAAAAATTAATAAATAGACTCTTTAGGATGACAGACATATTTTCAATTTTGGGGGTATTTCTCATGCAGTGTTTTAGCTACAAAACAACCATTAATTTTAATGGAAATAAAAGCACTAAATATCTGTGCAATGCCTCAAAAACCTCATGAACAAACATGTAATACCTGGAAAACAGAATTCAGAATTTACTGGCAACTAAATGGAGAACTGAGGAAACTCTGGTAGACAGAGCTAGTACCAAAGAGAAGCATATGGATATTTACGGGCTCCCCAGAGAAGTGGTCACAGCACCAAACCCAACAGAGTTAAAGAAGCATTTGGATGATGTTCTCAGGCACATGGTGTGACTCTTGAGAATGGTCCTGTGCAAGGCCAGGGATTGGACTCAGTGATCCTTATGGGTCCCTTCTAACTCAGCATATTGTGTGATTCTGTGATTCTGGTGTATTCCTTATGTGTTCCAGGAAGTTTTCCTCCATAATGCGTAATAGGAAAAAAGCTATAGTGGAAATCAGGCAGACTCATATGAGGGGTTATTGCTATAACTTTGAGCCAATGTAAAATTACCTCCTGAGTTTAATGGCAAGCAATCCAAAATTGCATTTGTCAGCTATGAACAAGCTGAAGATCTGCTCCCTGTGTGTAAGAAGTTTATCTTGGAGTTCCAGGGAGTGCACCGGGAGTCTCAGCACAGCTTTTGCTTGCCACATACTTGAGGTCACCAACAGATAACTCCAGACAGAATGTGTTAAATTCTGGTAAGCAGCCGTGCCTAAGCCATGCTATGCTCAGAATCTTCTGTGAAAAAAGTAAATAAACCTTATATATAAAGATAAGAATTTATTAATAGTATAAGTGAAATATTAATAGGCTAATTAAAAATATTCAATCCAGGGGTAATTTTATATATATATATATAAAGAAAAATAAGAATGGTATAAGGAGAAAATTCTCCATACTAATATTAACACTTCAATGTTGAACACACAGTTCTTAGTTTCTTTCCTTTTTCCTAGTGTTACACTTGCTCTCTTACTGCTCTCCTGAGTCCTAGTGTTGATGGTTTCCACTTAGTTGGAGGGGAATTGAGAGAGTAAATCGTCAGCATTCAAATTCCTTTGCTGTGTTGATTTCTCTTTCCTAATCTCCTTCCTCTTTATTTCCCCCCCTTACATACATGTTTTTTATGATGCTTTCACACCTTGCTCTTTCCTCACTGGCCTGCAAGTCCGTATTAAATCTCAGTTTACTATACATTACTTGGTTTTTGTTTTATGTATATGGAATACTTGTGTGTTTTTCACTTTTCACTTGTACCTTTTCGTTTTGCTATTCCTGCAAAGAGCTTTGCCTGCCTCCAGGTCTGCGTTTCTTTAACAGGTCACTGGTAGGCTGGGCCCTTCAGAACCAGCCTGTGTCTCAGCTCTAATCATTCCATGTCCATACCCCTCCCACTGTGTACCTGCTTCTCAAGGTCATTCTCTCATACCAGGGAGGCATGTTATTGCTCTACACAACATCACTGTGTAAAAGTTGTATCTTTTTTTTGCACAGAACAACTATTTCATTGTGCTACCCAAAAAAGGAAAACTTCAGAGTAATAATAATGAGCTATGACAACAAAATTGCTAGAAAACCATACTGACACTATAAATACCCACGAAGTCTACAGTAATTTTGGTGCTCACAGCTGAATAGAATCTAGGATCTCCAGCTTTGGAGGGGATGGACAAGGATCATCGAGGCCAGCTCCTGGCCCTGCACGCGACAAACCCAAGAGTCACACCATGTGGCTGAGAGTATTGTCCAAACACTTCTTGAACTCTGTCAGGCTTCGTGCTCTGACCACTTCCCTGGGGAACCTGTTCCAGTGCCCAACCATCCTCTGGGTGAAGAACCTTTCCCTAACATCCAAACTGAACCTCCTCTGACACAGCTTCATGCCATACTCAACTCCAGACTTTAAATCAGTGAACACTCGGCACATGAGCACTTTGCCATACTGCTCTGCAGAATGTCTGAGGCAATAATGTAAGATGATGAGATTTTTACACCCTCTTTAGGAAAAAGAGGAAACAAAAAAGATAACACAACCATCACAAAATTCAGCATCTTTCATAAAGGTGGTTTAGTATTAATATTTCTACATTAATTACTTTGCATGAAATATTAAGTGAAGTTCTGAATTGGAGGTAATTATTTTGATTTACAAAATGGATTCATATGAGGGCAATGTTACAAACAGAGACAAAACTTGATTAGGAATATTTTTTTTCCTTTTAAGCTTTGCCTTTTACCTATTAGCCATTAATATTCCCATAATGGCTTTCATTCTTTAACTTACGATCTAAGGAGATTATGGTTTGTCTCTAAAAAACAAACATATAGTCTGAACATATGCCAAGATCTTAACAGCTGTCTTCTGTTTGACATAGATCAGTACAAACATTGTTTCATCCTTTGCATTTAAATCTGCTTATCAACTGTTTCACTTTGTAAGTTTAGAAATACTGCATATTCAAACTGCTTTTAAATCTCTAAATTAAAAACTGATATTGAATACAAGTATGGAAAATAGTAAAGATAACTTTATAAAAACTTTTATCTGGAGAGAATAAAGAATTAAATAGCTGAAGATTTTTAATAACGAAATAGAATACAGAATCTCATATATTCTGACAGAATTTTTTTTTGTTTAAATCTATTTTTTTCAGCACTGAGTTTTCCATTAAATTATTTGACCACCTCTATTAACAGACAATTATATAATGACAGAAACAAGCAGTTATTTTTAATTACTTTATTGATTCTACTGAGAACAGTAAGATTAGATGAGTATTCAGTTTGTGTCAAAGATAGATCATTCTGGAACTGATCCATGAGAGAATGGTGGTTACTGAATTAAAAAGTGAAATGCAGCCTTCCCTCTGAAGAGGTACTATAATTGGGCCTTGTTACTCTTTTACAGTTACATCCAAGTTTTTAGCCTGTCTCAAACTCTTCACAGGGATGAGTCTAACTTGAGAGGGTCACTTTGGTAAAACCTGTAATTTTAGTAATTTCTATACATGCAATTTTAAAAGTTGATTTATTTTACTATGTTTACTTGATTAGACAGGAGAAAACCTGGGTCCTCTCTACCCACAAAGTCTTTAAGCAAGGTGTGACCTGCCTAAGTCCTTGAACAGACTGCACATTCTAGCTTCAGTTCTTGCACCAGAGATAGTAATATATTGCAAAAGTGTAGACTGCTGGCTGTCTAGGCCTGCACACAAAGAATGAAATGAGCCAGCAAGTGTCTCAGTGGGTCTTGGCTTGTCTTGAGATCCATAGGCTAACCTGTCCTAACTCACCTATAATGGCATAATCAGATGCTGGTGATCAGTATTATCTTCTGCTGGTGAATAGCCCTGGAAAACGCGGTCTCCTTGATCCTCCATGGTGTGTGGCGTGTTCCTTCTCTTTCTCCACCACACAAAGCCTGGTTTGTGTCTCATATCACCAGCAGGCTGGCTTCCCCTTGCTTTCAGCTTATACTAACATGAGTGAGCAATTGCAGTATTTTTCTGCCTAAAACTCATCCCTGTAAAACTCTCTTCATTCAGTAACTATTTCCCTTGTTTCCTCTTTCCATAAATATATGTGGAATAACTGTCTGCTGGTATAGATGTACACTGAATTGCTCAGCTCTCTAGCCCATTCCTTGTCCCGATTCCTTCATGTCTCTATTAAATAAGTGTTACTTTATGTAATCTTCTGAGATTTGGGGGTTGTATTGTTTTGGTCTGGTGGGTTTTTTTTCCTTCGATTGCTTGGTTTTGTTGTTGGATTTCTGTTTTTGTTGTTTTTTCTCAGTGAGATAGAAAACTAATTCTGTCTTATGTAAAACCTGAATGTAATTTCAGAGGTAGTTCTCTCTGGTCAAAAGCCAGTCTGGATAAGACAGCATCGGGTCTGCCATATATAATCTTTTAGTCATATCCCAGAAGGTTTGGCACCCTCAAAACACCTATACATGCACTTATGCTACAGACTAGGGCATGCAACGTATCATTTCAGTTGCATGGTGAGAAAACACTATGCTGCCAGGCTGGAAAAATGCTGACCAGCATAGAAAACAGCATTTGATTCATGCCTGTAGGGTATTACAGTAGTGCAGTGCAGATATGACCCCATTGGTCAGGAGTCCTCAGCAACTGTAGACATAACTCCACATCACATGAACTGAAGGCTGGGAGCTGGATGCAGCTAGCAAGGATGTACAGCCAGTAACTTTTCCCATTTTCAACCAACTCAACACTTCATCAAGCTTATCTGAGTACTGAACTTCAGCAGTAACCTCAGATGCTTTTGTAATAAAGTCAGTGGAACACTAAGCTATGTATTGTGCTGTAGAATCTGCTTGAAGAGGAAATTAAAGTCTCAAGAGCATTTAAAATGAATCCTGGGTAAGACAATATCAGGTCTTAACTCAATCATGTGCAGGAAAAAAGAAAAAAAACTTGGTTTCCAGTTTCACTCTGGCTCTTGTTGGCTGAAGAAAAGACATAAAAGAAAGGAAAGGAAAGAAGAAGGGAAGGTTTGGAAAGGGAAGGTTAGGGAAGGGAAGGGAAAGGAAGGGAAGGGAAGGAAAAAGTTTTCAAGCTAGTACTCTAAGATCAGAAGATCCTCACTGGCTTGATAGCTGAATTTGACACCTGTCTAGGACTGTGCTACTGACAGCATACATCATCATCATAATGGCAAATCTTCGCNTGCGTGCGCTCTCAAAGGAAGCAGCAGCGTTATAGATGGTGTGCCTCCATGCCTCCCGATTGGAGGCCAGAGCGGACCATTGATGGTGGTCAATATGGCCAAGGCTCAGGTGTTGTTTGAGGGAGTCCTTCTATCTCCTCTTCTTTTTATGGATTACAGCTGTAGCATTAAGGAGGATAAGCTGGTCGTAGAGTGGAGTTTAGTAATTATACAGAGCTTTAAAAACACATATTTACATGAAGGTGAAAGAGTGCATCATCAGGTCTGGTTTGAACTAAAGACCTGAGCTGTATAAAAGGTCTTTATCAGCTCTATGGTAACTTATTTGCAGAGTGGGAGGATTGGTTGTTTCTGGCTGCCTTCCAGGACTCTGGTTCATGTGTCAATCTACAGTAAGGTGTGTGAAGTATATCTGAATGAGACAGTCTAGAGAGGCAGACCCTGCTCTGAGGTACAGGGTGATGGGATGAGATGTAACAGGCAAAAGAGTAACTCTGATATTAGGAAAAATTTTGCCTATGAAGGTGAATAGTCCCTGGAATGGGCCCAGAGAGGCCTGCTGGGGATTTCCATTCTTCAAAACTCAACCTGGTAAGACCCTGAGCAACCGGATGTAATTGACCTGCTTTGAGAGAGCAATGAGGCCAGAGTCCTCCAGAGGTTCCTTTTAACCTCAGTTACTCAGTTACTCTAGGAATCGACGATTCTTTCAAGTCTGTAAAAACTTCAATGAAAAAATGTGGTTTCCAGGGAAAAGGAGTACACATTATTCACTCTATATCAAATCAGCTTCAATCAAAGCACCAAGAAGAAATATAATTGCAATCTCTCTGTGATGTATTTTTACTTTTTTAAAAGTGAAGTAGTGATTAACAATACCAGCAAAAACACACACAGCAGTTCTGTAGCTAATGATGTGCACTTCATGGATGTTTTTGGGTATTTGTGATTTTCAATTCTGTTTGGTTCATGGGCTCTAAAGCTTTCTCTATCAGAAGAGTTGTAAATATCTTGAGAAAAGAAGTAAGAGTCACATGAATCCTATTCTCCCTTTGACTGTCTATAGTCTAGAACTTCCTACAGTGGTTTTCATCCACCTATCTCAAAGCATTTTATAAAGGAGACTGTAAATATTGTCTTCATTTTATGAAAAGAGGCTTGAATATGGAAGGAAAAGTTCAAGATCCCACTGAAAGTACTGGTAGAGATAGGAACTGGATGTGTCTTCTAAGTCAGGGAGATCAAGCAGTGAACATTTTATTTGATGATCACACCAAAAGCTGGGGAAATAATCACACTGCTTGAATCAAAACCAAAGGACGTGTTGGTAAGTTAGCAAATTAGTGCTGAAATGGAAAGTACAAGTTACAATATTTGCTGTTGTTTTTATAGCCAAAACATGTTCTTGAACTCAAGCCAGATTTGGAACTATTTTTCATTTTCTGTTTGGTGCACATAATTATTTTTCCCAGTACTATGTGAGAGCTCCAGTTCACTGTGTTACCTGGCCACAAATATCCCCAACACAATACAAGTGTAACATCACAGAGACAGATGCTAAAAGAGAAACTTGAGCTTCCGTCTCTTTCAAAGGACAATTAGTAAAAATTGCTAGATATTAAAATAACCTGATAAACATCAATATTTTCATATTCCTAGAGTAGTTACTGAGGTACAAAGAGAAAGTGGATGAGATCTTCCATCTGTGTAACTTTTCTGGAAAGGCAGAAGAACAAGAAATGTGCCAGAAAAGCACAGTGCATTCAAAGAAGTTGTCTAAAGAAACCATAGTGAAAACTGCACCTCTATAACAGATGTGAGATGCCAGCAATAGTCCAGCTGTATCATATATTAACTTCTATATACAGCTATAACAGTGAGATATATCAGGCAATGTCCAGTGATAGAGTGTCTTGTGTCAGACACTAGCCAAAGACAAGGGTAATATAAAAAATACAAGAATAGGACAATAATATAGAAATAGTTTTGCTGATATACTGCCGTCTTTCAGTGGTTTGATGTTTAAGGATAACCTGTAACCTCACCTTTGTGTTTATTAGTCCATAATGGACTTTCATTAATTCATCTAAAGAAATTTAAACAAATTGCTAAGTCAGTACTTAGGGGTGATGCAGCATGACCATCATGTGTGTCATGTACAAATAGACACTGCACCGGCAAACATTCATATTGTTGTCCCAAACATTCTTCATGTCTTCTTCGCTGTGGCTAGAAGACAATCCACACCTGAGTCTAAATATTTTTTTTCATAGATGTGCAGAAATGGGTGCTGGTGGTAAATCCACAAGGCTTGCATAGCCTAGGTATGCCAGGTGCTTAGTTTTGTATACTTTGAACAATAAAACATTGGCATTTCCCATATACATAGTAACCCAAAAGTATTCTGTCATCTCTGTTGAAATATACACTGCACACTTATTTTACAGCACATGTTCTGTAAGGAAGCGGCTTACTTGAGTGAGAGACAGTCATAGTCTATGTTGAGTATTTCACTATGTTAGTGACTAAGGCTAGCACAAGGTTCACTTCTTTGGCTTTGTAGTTTGATTGATAGTGTCATCTTGTTCTTTTCAGGTCATAGATCTTGGTTCCTGAAGGTTTGGCTATTCCCTCATTTTTCACATCTTTTTTAGTTATCCTGTACTGTGTTTTAGTGAATTTTAAACCTTTTCATGGTGCTTTAGTTCAACAAAATGGAGAAGGCCTAACACTACTACATTTTTAAACAAATTGCTCGTGTGTTTGACTCAGCAGCTTTGGTCAATAGGAAGGGAGCAGCAGAAAGGAGAAAACATTTCAGCCAGATACTACTGATGCTACTAGGTTTAAATGCTACTGACCCAAGTGTTGTATTCAAAGATACTGAAGGTTGCATAAACATATGATTTATATGTTTAAGTATCAAGACATA
>VXBX01009322.1:4119-24820 GCA_013400415.1 Scytalopus superciliaris | reverse complement strand
ATAAAATATATTAATTACATATATAATAATATAAATATTATATATATATATAAATAACGGTCTTGTTTTGTGTGAAGACCGTCAGCACATTGGGAAGCTGCAGCTCCTACTGAAGGAGCTGCCCAGAAAGATTCCAAGTGACAGCTGAAGCTGCAAAGAGAGAAGCTGAAGCTTAGCAAGAGAATGTTTTCAGCGACTTTTGGAGGCTACAACGTCTTGCTGTATCTACAAATATAGGAGAAAAATCTCCAAGTGGTGTAAATCTGCACGGCATCAGTAACTACAAAAGATTGGTGCAAGTTTATATAAAAGGAGGGGTAATCTCAGTTTTGACAGATGCCCATAGAGGTCTTAGGGCAGTAATGATCACCTTGTCCTCTATTTGTATGACTATTACCATAGTGGTACTTTGGTCCAGACGTGGCCTTGATGCTGCTAAGACAACTATTAGTACTAAGCAAGAGTTCTCACAAAGTTTCTAGTTTCACCACTAGTTTTACCAGACTTACACCATGTCCTACAGGGCAAGGAGTACTGGCAAAGCTATTAATACTTCAGCCACAAGATTGGTACAGTTATTTCACTTTTACTTGATATTAGTTCTTCTGCTTTACATGGGATGGTAGCCATAGCTAAAGGGGCCTCAACCAAATTTTATGCCCTCTGGAAATCTGAATTAATTTGGAAAATTAAGAAAGATAAGCCAGACTCTCTTTTACATGTTTATAATTTAGCACATGTTAATTTCTTGAAATATGAGTATGTTTATGCAACTTTCTTCCTTAACTCTTACCAAGTTCTGATCTATTTAAGATGTTTAGGCCATCACAAGAAAGGATCAGACATGAAACAGGAAACGGAGGAGGGAGAATAACAGAATTGGACCCTGAGAAGCGGAGGGAATTGTACAATAACACAGAAATCAAACTGCTTCTGGAACAGATTTTGGTTTTTTTGCTGGCACTGGTGTAGTACCATTTGTGATATCCTAGCCCAGGTCTCACTTCTACACCACAAAATTCACTCAAAATGCAGAAATGCAGTGCCATGTACAGAGACTTCTAATATATCAGAATTTTTTTCTTCCCAAATAGAAACAGTATTAGTAGACTATTTTCTGTAATAAGTAATCTGAAATAAAAAAATCACTTCTGGAATTACCCAGCTTTCACTAGATTGAAGTGATCTGTTTTGTCTCTGCCATCTAATATTACACATTGCAGCATGGCATGGCATAACATGTCAAACTATGTTTAGAGTCATAGAACCGTAGACTGATAGAATGGTTTAGGTTGGAAGGGACCTCAAAGATCGAGTTCCAAAGCCCCTGCCATGGGCACGGAGACCTTCCAGTAGACCAGCTTTCTCCAGTCCCCATCCTATGTGGCCCTGACCACTTCCAGGGATGGGGCATCCACAGCTTCTCTGGGCAGCTGGTTTCAGTATCTCACCACCCTCACAGTCAAGAATTTCTCCCTAAAATCCAATTTAAACCTACAATCTTGCAGTTTAAATCTATATAGATGGTCTTGAATCTGATCTTTTTCTACAGTGGGTGGTTCTTCATTCTCACAGTCCCTGTCTTTGCCTTCTCTGACTTGGATGGTCTGGCTGGAATACTTGCCAGTGAAGACCAAGCCGAAAGAAAGCCTTTTGCATGTCCTCGGTAACCAGGTCTCCCATTCTTTCTGGGGAAGACCCACATTTTCCCTAGTCTTCCTCTTACCACTAGTATACCTACAGAAGCTTTTCTTCTTGTCTTTTGAGGTCTCTGGCCATATTTAATTCTATCAGGGCTTTGGATTTCCTAATCTGATTGTTGGCTGCTTGGATAATTTCTCTGTACTCACAGGCTCCTTGTCTTTGTAGAGGACCTACACCCTCTGTAGGTCAAAAAATGTCAAAAACCCTAAATTAAATGAAATAATTTTAAATCATCTAAACCCCCAAACATTTAATGTTTTTTTTTGTCCAGTGGCATTGGTTGAACTGAAATGAGGTCTCTATTTAAATGAAACAAAATTGCCATTAAAAATTCTGCCAAGGAATTTTTATTCTGCTTTGCCTTTTACTTTTGCTAATCATTCTTAAATGTGTAAAAAGATAGGTTTGATATGGTCTGAAACTGGAATGGAATCTTCTTATGCCTGTTCATCCAAGTGTGAAATACAGTACAAGGTATGAGTAGAAGGGCCAGTGAAGGCCTTCAGTAAGCCAATGGTGCTTGGAAGAGAACAGGAGGGAGTACAGTATTGCAATGTGCCTCCACTAGAGCTGTTATCTGAAACTGAAATGGCAAGTTTGCACGTCTGATTTAATAAAAGTTCAGTGATTTTGGTTAGGTTGCACTTACATTGTTAAGATAGGAGTAGAAAGTTATGTTGCTTTGATTCTTTCTGGCTCACTTCTTAGCCAGTATTAGTACTTGTTAGCTTTTGATAACTAAGGGCAAATTTGGGCCTACTTCTCCAAGAAGTATTGTCAATATTGTGGACAGGACTCATGAAAAGAAGTGAGTTCATTTTGTCATAGATAAAGCTTGCATTGTTACAGAAGACAAACTGCTTGACCTGGGATACTTTCTGTGCATCTTTCATTATCATCCTGTTTTCCAAAAAGAATGAGCAGTTAAGCCTGCAGAATTGATGTTCAGCTTTAATTTCTAGTGCTGTATCTTTTTCCTTACTATAGACAAACATTCCCATGTATTTTAATCTTGAATTAGTTGAACTTTTTTCTCTTCTATTGTTACTTCAAAGACTTTGTTACTTGTTACTACAGTCACTTTCATTCTTTTTCATCACTTGTCACTTCCACTCTTATTCTGTCAATCTTTACCCTATTTCCTAACTGAAGAAAAAAAAAAAAAACAACCAACAAACCTCCTCCGTAGGAGAGAACACATTTTGAATGGCCTATAGTTTTCCACCTTATCTTGCAACATCTGTTTCTACGGTGACTGTAATGAATACACACAAATCAGGCAATCTTGTTTTTTTCCACATATTTTTTATCCACTTTTCTGCTTTCTGGAGTTGATGAATTTTATTGTCTATGCATCTAAGAGATGCACACAATGTCAGATCACAGCAAGGATCAGACGAGCTGAAAAACTACCTCAACTGTTTTACTTATTGCAGTCCTTGCTGTATCAGAAGCTGAGCCTCAGAGACTGGGAGCAGTGGTCCTTGGTATTCAGTATCTGGCTAGGATTTGAGTGTTCCCACACTTTGAAATGTTTCAGTCCCAAACTCTGACACTGGCTTCCTCTGTTTTCTTGGGAAATCATCAAGTCAGTCTATGCTTTTGTAATGGGGAGTAACAATTCTTACCTAATCACTGCAGGATCTTTGAGATGGCAATCAGCTTTTATTACCAGTCTCTACAATGCTGAACTCAACAGAATACTTACCTAGATCTGCAGGAACTACTGTATTACAAACACTGGGAACAATTAGGAATAGCCAGCAATACTGTTTTGTGTCATGGGTCATCTCAAGTACTTCGTGTTTTGTTGTCACAATGTCCAAAGCCATCAGCCTAGTCAGAAAATGGCTTCACCTAAATTCCCAGTGAGGTATTTATTTTCTCAAAACATTAAGGACAAACAAAGGACCTGAGACATAGTAGAGAGTGAGTTTGCAGTTGATCCTATGATTTGACTGTGTAGGTATGCAAGAGACATGTCTACACAATGGAAATTAAACCAGACAAGACTGGGGCTGTTGATTTACCATGTTAGTAGTTCTGCTGTGACCAGCTGTGTGAAACAACCTAGCAGCCGCTCAGCTACACCGACCAGGTAAGCGTATGAATCTTAAACAGCCATGTAGTTTGGAGACTGGCTGTCTAGTCCGACTGTTGAGACAGAGGAAATTCCTCACTTAATCCCTCGCAGCACTCATCACTTCATTAGCCAACATTGATTTACATCTTCTAGCAGCTGCCTTTCTTTCAGAAGCGATTAAACCACTCAATAAATTCTCACTAACAGTAGCTACCAGAAGTACTAGTTTTCAAGAAAATAAAAAAAAGTCAATATACAAGCAGTCAAAAATACAACAATAGATATTTCATGAAGAGTGGGGATACTTCCTGTGTTGAGGATCTAGTTCTGCAAGCTCCACTCAGCCTGTTCATGATAAAGAGTATATGAAGTTACAATAGCAGATTATGAAACTATTGGTCAAATTAATAAACTAGCAGCAGCCCCCTCCTATCAATGTTGCATCCTGTGCAGCTAAATCTAACATCCAGATCTCTGTAAATCCAGCTAACTTGAAAGATCAGATGGCTCATCTTGGGGAAGACAGGCAGACTGCATAGAAAGCACTTTGAATAATTCACCATTCACCATCTTCTTCCTAGGGCATTATATGGCCTGTATTATACAAGTACCACACCATTTGCCTCTTCCAGTGAAGCAGTGGCTTGCAATTGTGCTCAGTTTATTTGTTTATCTATCAAATACCAATAAACAAATGATTTGCCAAAGTCACGAAGTAAAGCTGGTACTTAACTAACTGAATCCTTCCTCTTCCTATGACGAGGTGCTCCTATGAGGTGCCCTCCCCTTTTGTTGAAAGCCTGACAGTTGTACAGGTTGTCTTGTTTCCTTACTCAAATGGCCATTCCCTGATGACTAGCAAGAAGCCACACCCATCCTGTCGGATCCAGGCTGAACTACACTGACCTGGCACCTTTGACTGCTGAGTCTAAGTAGCATCAACTGTTATGCCTAAGTGCAGAACAGATGTCCCTCAAAACAGTCACAGCTGGTTTCATACACAACAGACTGTCTGCTCATGCAACACAGATGGCTAAGAACAGAGCAGCTCTGGGCTTTGCTCTTTTCTCTGGCTTCAGATCAAAATAAAATGAGGGTTTTGATCTTCATATTATCAGAGACGTGACCTCTCTGACTGAGGAAGGCTTCTGCAACATGTAGAACAGTGTCACAGTCAGCATAAACAGCAGAGCAGCTTTGAAATGCTCCGGGGAACTGTTCCAGCTACCTGGGACATTCTCCCAGAGGAGACCAAGGTGTCCACACAGCACACTACTCCTCTAAGCACATGCACAGGTACAGAAACAGAGAGCTTCTGGGGATCCTCATGTTCTCAGATGTAAGAAGAAAGAAATATTTTTATGATCCCACATTACAAAATTATGAAACAGACATTACAGCAGTATCTAAGAAGAGAAAGTGATTTAAAAAAAGAAGCAAGCTGTGTAAATAATGAAAAAAATATGAAAATGAAATGAAAAAACGAAGAAGAGTATAGACTAGGCCTAGGAATCTAGGACTTATGGCCTCTAGATTCTCATACCTCTGCTCCAGCTCATCTGGGATGCATTTAGGTGACTGTGTTGCAGTTTTCAGAAAAATAGAGTTTGAGAAAGATTGAAATCTGGTTTCAAGTACATGGATAATCCAGCTGAAATAAAAAAGATATCTTACATGTCTAAAGTGAAGCNNTGAATAGAATTAAGGTAATGAAGACATTTTCTATAGCTGAAAGATTTGCCACTGATACACATGCACTGTGCTCCTGAAACACCCAGGAATACATAAATTTTACTTCCAGCTTTACAAAAAGACAGAAACTACAGTGATGTAGAAAATGGATATACCTTAGAATCATAGAATGGCTTGGGTTGGAAGAGACCTTAAAGACCATCTAGTTCTAACCCTTCCTGCCATGGGCAAGGACACCTTCCGCTAGACCAGGTCCAGCCTAGCCTAGAACTACTTCCATCTGCTGAATCTGTTTGCTGTCCCCATATGGCCAGAGAGGAGTCTCTCCTGCTCGCCCTGCATGTGCAAACTGAGACAAAGTTGGCGCCCAACTGTGGGGCTTGAGCACAGAAGGATAACAGGTATTGTGTCATCATGTGCACATTGGTATTGAGTTTAGGGTCCATATGGACCATACTGTACAATCTATTTGGTTTTTTTTTTTTGGTACAGACTCATGCCGAAAGGCCTGGTGGGCTTAATTAATCTCAGAACACTGATTAGTAGAACTCAGGTAGCTGTGATTATTATCGAGTTCTTATTTTGGATTTACAGTGTTTTGAATTCAATGCCTCTGAGTCTCATTTGGAATGTGTCTTCAAGGTTGTACTCCTGCCCTATCCTAAGTTGTTATTTCTGGAGGTTTAGTGATAATGGTATCTACCCTTGGGGAGGAACACAGGGGAGTATTTTCTCCCAATCATTCACCCATTCTTCCGCCAGGTCTGCTACAACAGCTTTTGGGAAGCTTACATTTTCTCTAGATGCCACTCTTTGTGGTTTTTCTGCAAGTTTGTGCCATTATGACCTATCTTATGTTCGAAGCTAGGGCCAAGGTCTTTTGAGAATGCACCCAGAAGCCCATCCCAGGGGTGGGAAACCTTGACTGGCGTGGGTTGTGGGAGGACATGGGTAAGTTCTTAGAAAATTTTTCCACTCCAATGACATGGAAGTTCACCCTTGAACAACTCCTAAACCCCAGGAAAGTAATGAAATCTGTAAGAGAGAGATGCCATGGTAGATCTCTGGAGAGACAACTCATGGGTGCATGTGGGGCTTTGACCACGGCCTACTGAAAGCTGCTCGGTATGGTGCAGCACCTCCAGGGGGAAAAGGAAGAGCGTAAAATGTCTGATGTCATGGTGACTTGGGATGTGGCTAAACCAAGAGAACAGTCCAAGCCAATGGAAGTTGCCCCTATAAAAAAAAAAGGAAATATAAAACCAAATCATTTCATCCAGTGGATGACAAGTGGGAAGCGGCACCTTCACAGACAGCAGACCCAGAAACAGAGATCAGTACTGAACCACTGTCATTTGATGACCTCCATAGTTTGTGGAAAGACCTTTCTTGAGGCCCAGGTGAACCNGTGACATGTGTGGAGGAAGCTCCAGCATACAACCAATTACCTAAAGAGGAAATACACTATGCCCCTTTCATTGATGGCTCCTGTCAGTTTGTANGACTTGGTTGATCCAAGTTTGGGACCTTGTTGATGAAATCTTACAACTTGATGGTGTTGAAGATCCTGACAGAAGTCATTACCAACATCATAGCAATGCCTTCACTGACCAGGAAGAAGGAAACACAAGCCTTCCTGGGTGCCATAGGCTTCTGGAGGATGCATATCCCGGAGTACAGCCCTCTCTACTTGATAACCCATAAGAAGAATGATTTCCACTNCTCTACACTGACTCATGGATGGTAGCCAGTGCACTGTGGGGATGGTTAGACTGATGGAAGAAGGCAAATTGGAAAGGTGGAGGGAAACCCATCTGGGCTGTGAATACTTGGCAAGACATCACCACCCGTGTAGAGAAGCTGATTGTAAGAGTCTGCTGTGTAGATACATNTGTGCTCTACACTGCAGCTGGGAGTAGTGGTCTTTCCTGGAGCCTTTTGCAGAAGGTGCCTGGCAAGGCTCAAAGTAGACCACTTGGATTCTGAAGCTGAGGCTATAGAGGATCTGAAGCCAAGTATACCCCAACAGAGAAAGAGATCCTGGCCACTTATGAAGGAGTTCAAGCCGCCTCANTGGAGGGACTTTCAAACACTGGGATCAGCATCTAGCAAAGGTTACATGGCTAGTCAACACTAGAGGCTACATCAGTCAAGCCAGCCCTGCCTCATCAGAATCCCTTCACACTGTAGATGGAGAAAAAGTCCCTGTAATACACCTGAGAGGCATGTTAGGGAAAACAGTTTGGATTAACCTTGCAAACCCATTTGTGGGATTGTCTTTGCTCAAGGACCTGGTTGCATTTGGTAGGTGATGCAGGAAGATGGAGAAACATGATGTATACTTCAAGTGGATCTTATCTTTGGATAAGTTGCCCATACTGCTGTATCTGTATGTACATATCTGTAAATATGTATATGGTTGAAATATGTGTGTATATAGTTGGAAAGTTTAAGTCCAATATAAGGTGTTGGTATGGAAGAAAAATCCGGGGTGTTATAGTTTCAAAATCTTTCAGGGGCTTTTTCTCTCCTTTACCAACAAAGACATTTGGGGGCTAATAACCAACCTTCCATTACCAGCTAACAAAAGGATGGCCGATGGCTTTGGATTCCAACTTAATGGCTGGGTTGGTAGGGCAGGTGGGGAGACACGTTTTTTCTGGGTTTCTGCCACACTTCTTTGCTGGACTCGGAAGGTGGTGTGGGGTGAGTCACCGTTTGCTGGACTGGTGGAAAGCTTTGGAGGGAGCTGCCCTGGTTTGCCAGACCCAAAGCTCTGCGTGCTCTGTGCTGCCCGTCGGAGAGAGAGAGAGAGAGCAGTCACCGATACCTGTATTTGCGACAGACTCCTGGAGGGCCAACAACCATCTGCAGGGAGCCGCTAACACCCCACCCCCTGCCACTCCCCCAGTGCCTTCCGACAAGAGGAGGATCTCTGCACAANTCCCCTACCATGCACCAGCTGCCGGGAAGGTTGAATGTTGTAATGCACTATAGAAAACCACTTTGAAGGTGTTAGGTGGAGGGACTTTCAAACACTGGGATCAGCATCTAGCAAAGGTTACATGGCTAGTCAACACTAGAGGCTACATCAGTCAAGCCAGCCCTGCCTCATCAGAATCCCTTCACACTGTAGATGGAGAAAAAGTCCCTGTAATACACCTGAGAGGCATGTTAGGGAAAACAGTTTGGATTAACCTTGCAAACCCATTTGTGGGATTGTCTTTGCTCAAGGACCTGGTTGCATTTGGTAGGTGATGCAGGAAGATGGAGAAACATGATGTATACTTCAAGTGGATCTTATCTTTGGATAAGTTGCCCATACTGCTGTATCTGTATGTACATATCTGTAAATATGTATATGGTTGAAATATGTGTGTATATAGTTGGAAAGTTTAAGTCCAATATAAGGTGTTGGTATGGAAGAAAAATCCGGGGTGTTATAGTTTCAAAATCTTTCAGGGGCTTTTTCTCTCCTTTACCAACAAAGACATTTGGGGGCTAATAACCAACCTTCCATTACCAGCTAACAAAAGGATGGCCGATGGCTTTGGATTCCAACTTAATGGCTGGGTTGGTAGGGCAGGTGGGGAGACACGTTTTTTCTGGGTTTCTGCCACACTTCTTTGCTGGACTCGGAAGGTGGTGTGGGGTGAGTCACCGTTTGCTGGACTGGTGGAAAGCTTTGGAGGGAGCTGCCCTGGTTTGCCAGACCCAAAGCTCTGCGTGCTCTGTGCTGCCCGTCGGAGAGAGAGAGAGAGAGCAGTCACCGATACCTGTATTTGCGACAGACTCCTGGAGGGCCAACAACCATCTGCAGGGAGCCGCTAACACCCCACCCCCTGCCACTCCCCCAGTGCCTTCCGACAAGAGGAGGATCTCTGCACAACCCACAGGAAAGGTTCCATCCTGTCCCTTGTGACTGTCCTTGTTCCACGTGAGTTCTTTTTGGAAACACCACCTCGCCCTGGTTGACTCTGTGCCTTACCAGAGCCCAGGAGTGATTTTTTTGGGGGCTGCTGCCTCCTGAGGCACGGCATCGCTCCCCTGCTGTTCATGAATATAAATGCACTGAAGGGGCAGAGAGAGAGGACGTAATTCATGTGAAGGTTTTGGTTACAGTGTTGCTGTTTGTTCTGTTCTGTTTTTGGTTATATATTATATATTTGTAGCCAAGAACTGTGTGGCGGAATAAAGGCACGAACTGCTGCTTGTGATTGATAGAAATCCCTTTAATCCTACTTATCCAGGGTTATATTGTGTAGCTTCAGCTGGGAGCGGCTAAGCAACCGATGCAGAATACAGCTGCAGTCACACATTCACGGCACACACGGGGCAGCCACCACATGCTTACCACACACACAGACCTTTGGAGTTTCAAGCTGCCCATTCACACCCCACCCATAGCAAACTGCAAACGGAGAGCTTAGCTCCATCCCGAGTCAGTAAATCAAAGCTTTGGGTAAAACAATACAAGGTCATCTTGACAGTTCCCAGGCCTTCTGTTTTTTTCTTCTTTCTCATTCCCATGCTTTGTGTGAGGCAGCTACAGAACTGTTATCCTTTTCTATAAATTTTCTAATTAAAGTCTCTTAATTTCAAAAATTGTAGTGGTTTTTGGGAGGAGGCCCCCTTCCTAGCCCAGATAAAGTCTTAGCTTTGTTTTAAACTGAGACAGTGAGAGTGTTTCTCAAAGAGTCTTCCAAAACTTTAGAGTGAATATAATACTTAATATAGTGAATTATTTGCTCCAGCTGAATATTCAATGAGAAAAGAAGTTCACATTCATCTCTGATATGATTGGATGAGAGAAGAACACTGACAGATATGTGCACAGTAACATTTGACTGATTACTGACAAGTTGGTTTGGCAGAAACTTACAGACATGCACGTGGGAGGAAGGATACACAATTCAGACACTGCCCTAACTGGGCAAACTGTAAGGCAGTAAGTGGCAGACACATACTGGCATGATAAACTGGCTATGCCACTAAAAAGATACAAGTTGCTTGGTTCATTTGCACAGAGCTACCTTCCGAGAACGACCTTCTGCTTTGCCTGCTTTCCATTTATGTCTATAGTTGGAAAGCTAACCCTTTCTTTCCAAACACTGCCACCATTAAGCAGTGCAGAGAAAGTGGGATTCAGAGCAGCCAGCAATCAAATTGATAGCTTGCACCTCTGAATTCTGCAAAAGAGAAGCTATTTGCTGCAAAAGTATGTTGGCTCAGTAGGCAATCGGACTTAATCGGCACTAGCAGAAGTTTGCAAATGCTCATCAAAGTTAGTTATTAGGTAGAATTTTATGTCTACAGCCAAGACTGTGATAAATTAAAACTTGTAATAACTGGCATTTTCAGACTGTTGAAGTGGTTGCCACGTGGTGCTGTTACATGCAAATTCAGATGTTTGAGTGTCATAAGGGAGAATGAGATTCTTTTAAGGATACACCTCATGGATATTCCTATTAAATTCAAAAAGACAATACTTGGTACTGTCAAAGACTGTGGTGGAAACAGGTAGAAGCAAATAAAAACAGATGGAAAATAGAAACACAGATACAGCTATCACAGGGATTGACATGTCCTCCTTGGCCATTTTGAAGAACTGTTGCTCTCACTACTAACTATTCATCCAGCAAGTATCTCCATTAAGTAATTGTTCAGTCACAAGCACACGTGACTTTGAGAGAGAACTGGAGGTGGATTGTAAATGAAATGCCTAGATGGATACTCTAATCCACTCTAAACCACTAAGGTGTTAGTGGCTGCATTATGTTCCTAGAATGGAATGTCTAATGGAAAACTTAGAAAAGAGTCATATACCTGGTTTCTCCACTTTCATGAAGGCACTAGGCAGAGCACAGGAGGCCTTCAGCTGTGCTATGCCACATTAATCTATGCAGAGATTATAAAATAAGAAGAGCAAAGCAGTCAGCCATGACTCAAGGAAAAAAATTAGCAACTTTTTTCTTTTTATGGTTCTTCTCCTCCTGATGTTTGAATTCACAAAGCTGATCAACAGCTCTGAAGCAATTTGAATTTCCTGTAGTATGATCATCTGATATTGGCCAGTCAAACCTAGCTGTTGCCCATAGTCCATCCCTGGACTTCATAGGGCATAAGTAATTAGTTTGCTACCTATGTGTTGCAGATGAAAACCCAGAATTATGTGCTCAAAAGCAACCCTGATTTTAGTTTTAGTACTGCAATTCATGCCAAGGCAAATGCATCTCTACTATCTCCCTGGTTTGCACTTTTTTCTTTGCAGTGCAGTTCTTTATATCTTCCTGTTCATTTCCTCCTTTAGCTCTCCACTGCCAACTGCATGTCAGACTGTTCAATACAAGGTTATGAATGCTTTACTGGCCTTCTTGCCTCATTGTTTTTGAAGCTGTGCAGTGAGCAGGATAAGCTTCACTTACTATTAAGTGAACATTCAGTCTTGGTCTAAATGCCAACAAAGTGAAGAAGGGAAGAGAACAAGGAGCCATAACACCCAGAGACAATAAAGTTAAAAGCAGGTTGTTACATTCAGATCTTTGTTGCATTCTCCTCTTCATCAAGACCTTTGACTCAGGCTTCTTAAGCAGGGTGGGGAATGAATCTAGCATTATTTTCATGGCGCTAATGAATGAACTCATTCGAAATAGGGAAAGTAAATATGATGCTTGGCACCGGATCCCTATAGCTTTCGTGTTCTTTGAAGTTCCATACTGCTTCAAACCAGTAAGACTAGTGACTTGTGGTGTTCAGATTACAAAGGCTTGACAACAAGGGTGTAGTTCACATACCAGTCTGTTAAGGGCCTGAGAGGCACTGTCATCTGGCACTCAAGATCCTCCTTCATTTTACAGTAATCAAAAAGTGCTATTGACACTTTTGGGATCTTGTTCATCCAGGGACCGCAAAGAACTTTGTCAAGGTAGTCAATATATATAAGCCCACTGAATCCTCATCAGTTTCACTGTTGCAGTCAATATTTTATTTTGCTTTGCTATAATTTACTGACAGCTAGCCAGGATAGACTAGCTATAAAACTACGACCTTCCAAGAAATTGCAGAGTTGGTCACAGAGTATTCATCATGTCAATTAACAGAGATATTGCTATTTTGCTCTCACTGGAGCTTTCCATTGACTATTGAGAAATGGTTTCTTCTCAGTAGTTTTTTGGCTTCCTAGTGCATCAGTGAACAACAAAGACTGTTCATGAAGCCATTTTTTAGGGGAGTCCTTGATTTGATCAGAAATGCATTTGTGCAGCTGACAATGTTATTTAGTAATGAGCAAATCTTTCTGAAATAACATGGATTTAATCTCAGGTGAGTATTATGAAAGTAGCATTTCAGTGACCAGCAGGCAAGCTGATAAGATCTTTGCCCTCACTGTATAGATGAGTTTAACACATATATCATTGGTAGGAAAACAGTTAAATATGAAAATCTTTCCTAACTGCACATAGTCACTTCTTCAATGAGTCAGACTGATTGATGACTCCTTGAAAACAGTGTAGTAATAACAAAGTCAAACCTGACTCACAGAATTTAATCTTAGCTCTCAATTTTTCAGTGGAAACAAGATCAATGGATGCAAAAATTGTCAATGTCAGAACCATCGATCGATCTATCTATCTATCTATCTATCTATGTCTCTCTCATCTATCTCTCTATCTATATATCTATATAGATAGAGAGATATATCTCAATGATATATATACTTTACTGATATATATACTTTACTGCTGCGATTGTCTCTAAAGACCTTGTTTGATCCCCTCAGTGCCAAGCATTATGTAAAAATATTTTCTTTACTGTATAGTTAACAGCCAAAATCAAGGAATAAATAATGGACAAAGAAGGAACACATTTCTGAGCTACCAATCTTCTTCACAGCCACTATGCAGTATTGTCTTCTATATGGAGTATTGTGTCATTAGAATCAGATTTATTGGCAGATAGAAAATCTAGTAACAGACCATCTTCAGTCTGAACAGCACTACATGAAATGCCAGAGTATTGTCTGAAAAAAAGAACCATATACCCAATCCTCAGCTTTCACTGATGAAATAATTTTTGACACAGCTTGCCAGAAACAATTGCATCTAATAAACTGAGAGAAAGCACAGTGGAATATGTTATAATTGGGTCAGTTTAGGAAATTTCAGTTGCATCATTTTATGCAAATCACCCCTACATTCTTGGTCCACAAAACAAACTCCCCAATCAGAAACTAGATGCAGTGTTGTGCTGGTTAAGTTCCTTGGTGCTGAGAAAGACCAATCACATGCTAACAGATTGTAAGTAGGACTCTGAAAGTTGCAAGACTCTTCAGCTTGCAGCCAGTGTTTAACCAAGAAGACGGAGAACACTGTTCCTCCTTTGCAATCCTTACAACTCTCCTTCAGAGCTGAAACCTATCACTAAGTGCTCTCACTGCTGTAGGACCTGTATTGGCTGAATACACTAGAAAAGACCTGCACAACTGGTGAACAAGGGAAAAGAGGGAGGAGAGGAATTCCCCCAAGCTTCTGTCTCAGTGCCTGTCAGTGACCTGTGGCTATAGTCTAATAGAAGCAACACAAGCCTGCATTTCTGGTCTGCATAAAAACAGTGACACTCTCAGAAAAGCACACCCTGCCCACAGCATCCTCCAAAAAAGGAAATTACAGAAGAACAAGGTGTCTTTCATGTTCTTGTTTTTTGCACACTCTGTCCTCAATACCTCTGACCATTTCTGGAAGAGGTAAATGTTACATATACTGTGAAACAGGAGAATTGGGCCTAAATAAAAAATGTCTGCAAGTTCTCTACACAATTATCTCCTGACATCAGTGGAGCTAGTTCACTTCCACAGGGACTCTGCCCCCACTTCAAGAGCAAAAATAAAAGAGGAGAGTTTGTTGCATATTAGCAATGTACTTCTCCATCACTGTGTGCTGTCTTTAGCCAATAATTTGGCCCATTTTTTATGGGTAGTGTCTAATCTGCTATCCTAAAATAATTCAAGAGTATGTCTGTATAAATGGGAAAAATCAGCAAACCTGTCCCTGAAAGATTGATTTGCCTTTGAAATTAGACCTCTCTTTTGCATCTCACCAGCTTTTACTGCTTGAATATTTTTCTGGCTTTTTGAGCATATATACATTTGCTTTCAGAAATAACAACTTCCACACCAAATTATACTTCGAGACAAAAAGATAGACCTTACAAAGGAAATGGGTTGCAAAGTTTAAGGCAAATAAGTTACTCTTTCTCCCTTATGCTCTATGTTTTTATGATATTTATCATAGAGTGGGCAGCCTTCACAATTACACCATATTTCCACTTTTAAATACACAAAATTTAATTTGATTCAAATATTATGACTCTTTCAACATGTTGGTTCTATTCATCTGCCTTGTAGTTTTTTAAATTTTCAAGTGTTTTCTTTTCTCCCACTAGGGTCAGTACTTTTACATTCAAAACAAAGGTATCCACTTCAGAAAGTCCTTTCTCAGCATTTACAGGGACCACATCCCAATTTGAAGGGGGTTGTGTGGGGTATCTGTGTCCCACCGGCAGTAGTCTCCTGTCTTCCCTTTAAACACAGATAGCCTTAACTTCATTTTTTTCTCCTCTCTGCTGTAAGCTGGCTTTTTCCAGCAGCAGAAATAACTCAGGCCACACAGAAAATAGAGTAGTTAAAGATACATAGGGGAAAAAACCAAAGGCCATATCAAATTCTCTCACTAGAATCTGGAGGAGTATTTAAAGATGTTAGTACATCCTTGCTCTGTTCCTAAACTTCTGTCTAAAGACTGTATTTTGGCTTATATTGGAAAAATAAATGTATGGTCTGACCAAATATGTCCCTTCTTATGCTCTTATAGAAAAGGACAAAGAGGAGAGAAATGCTTTGGTCCATCTTTGTAAAAGGGCAGACCTATCACTGGTTTAAAATACCCACTTCTTGACCCACTTTCACATATTGGTGGATGCATACAGGGGTATGGAGTGTTGCTTTCTCCTACCATAATTCCTTGGAGGCATGTCTCCTTTCTTTAGCACTCTGTAATCTGTTTACATGCTCTGTTCCATAGCTCAGCAACGTCACCACTGCAGACAAGGAGAGTCCCTGGAGAGGAGGAGACAATTGTCTTCATTATTAACCACATGCCAGCTCCTTGCCCATCAATCACAGCTCACTTAACTAGACACATGCAAAGGGTTTCTCTGTGCTGACTTGCAAAAGCATTTCGAAATACATGAAAGAGGGAAAAGGCAATGTCAATTTGCTGACTGGACAGAGAAGACATAGCCATCAGTCCTGTCCGTGAGAGCTACACTAAGATGCATTCCAACTGAATATTCACAATGCAGTATAACTGCACTTTGTGAACTGCTTTTCAAGTTTTGTCATACTGAGCAACATTATTTTCAGATAAAATAATGGCAACTAGCAGAAAGCAGGAGTCCTCACAAAGAGTTCACTTACAACCTGCAATAGGATACTTCCAAAGACAAATTTTCTCCTCAGAGAAGAGAAGCTTGAGTTGTCTCTTTCGCCAATACTACAAGGTTAACTCCATTTGTCCCAAATGGTATCAATGCTACTCATGTATTCTGACATTACCTATTTGATAGGACATTCCAACTAGAAAACAATCATTGGACCCAAAAGCCTGATCTGACTGTTCAGGCCTCATGGCTTGTCATCGAACCACCAGGTCAGCAACATACCACATAGACAGTTAACATTACATGTGTGCTTGAAGGACATTGTCATTCAACCAAGCATTTGAGCACATGGTTGAAATCAACTACCTGTGTAAAGTGCTTTGCTAGATCACACCCTTTCATCCACCAAGATCTGAGATTGAATTCTCCTGCTAAGACACAAGACAGGCTTGCAAAAACAGATAGTGAGAAGCCCTTCTCTTGTAGTTATTTAATTACGTATCACATAAAATCACAAACTGCAGAGAGTAAAAACCCAAAAACTTGTGGGCACTCATTTTTTACAATGGCATTGTCTGACAAGTCATCAAAAGTTCTGAAACATGGTTTTCAAAAACCCAGCAATCAAACAAACCATGTCTTGTATCACTATATTCTAACCTGAAAAACATCCTTCCCTGCAAGAACAGAAAAAATACTGGGATATGAAAAGTTCGTCATTGAAAAACTATTTTTAATACAGTAGTTAGCAACATTTCTGCTGACATCCAAATGCTGGATGCTAAAAATACTTTCCATCTCCATTCCAGAGCAGAATTTTGTATGCATAAAGAAATAGCTGCTGTCTTCAACACAGAACAGGTCTGACTTCTAAGGCTAGATGGAGAAAAAAAGCAGAATCCCAGAGCTGCAAGCTTACTCTTTTATTCTAAATTAGATACTCAATTACTGCAGTTGTGTGGCAGATCAGGTCTTTGAATGCACAAAATGGCAAGATGGCCATATCACTGCAAAATCCAAATAAGGGTAAATAATATTTTACAAGCTGTATATTATACACTGATCACGGTGTTGTAAGGTACCTTTCTATCTTCTTGAAAAAAAAATATTGTAACAGTTGAATAGTAACATGAGACCTTGAAGTATTTTCCAACATTAAGCAACAATGCTTATAAACAGTACTTATTCCGCTAGACAGCATAAATGAACAATTGTGTCCTCCAGTATTTCAGTCAAACAAACTGTCTTCAACAGCTTCCATATATGTCAAAGTCAAAAATAAACCTTGTTCCATTTCAGATGTATAGGGAGATGCTGTTCCTGATTCCTAGTGACAGGCACAATCACTATGACTTGAAGCATGAAGATTTCTGCCTGTCTTAATTGACAGAAGACCAAACAATAAGACTGTAAAGTTTTCTCTACTCTGAGGTTTTCTTTCTCCCTTTCTCCCCTTCTCTCTTTCTCCCTCCTTCCCACTACCAGCAGGCTGATGGCTAGCAATATATCACCAAAATTTTGCCTCTGGCTTCTTGATCAGAACATGTAGAAGTTTGACTACTGGAACACAGTGCAAGCTTCAGGCGGTTGAAGCCAGGCAGAGCTGATGTCTGATGTGACCGGAGTTTGGATTTCATCTTTTGCTATGTATGTTTTGAATTTGAGGGAGGGGCAATGTTGACCTTCTCTTGTGACTTCTCATAACATATGTGAAAGATGATGCTTTTCTGAACCATAGAATCATTTAAGTAAAAGACCATTAAGATCATCAAGTCCAACCATAAACCTAACACTGCCAAGTCCACCACTAAACCATGTTCCTAAGCACCAACATCTACATGTCTGTTTAGAAATCTTCAGGGATGATGACTCAACCACTATACTGGGTAGTCTGTTCCCATGCTTTACAACCCTTTCTCTGAAGAAAATTTTCCTGATATCAAATCTAAACATCCCCCAGTGCAGCTTGAGGTGATTTCCTCTTATCCTACTCCTTGTTCCCTGGGAGATGAGACCAATCCCCACCCGGCTACAACCTGCTTTCAAGTAGCTGTAGAGAGTGATAAGGCCCCCCTTGAACTTCCTTTTCTCTAGACTAAGCAACCCCAGTTCCCTCAGCCATGCCTCATTAGACTTATGCTCCAGACCCTTCCCCAGCCCTGTTGCCCTTCTCTGGACATGGTCCAGCACCTCAGTGTCTTTCTTGTAGTGAGGGGCCCAGAACTGAACACAGGATTCAAGGTTCTGCCTCACCAATGCTGAGTGTGGGGGATGATTCCTACCCTAGTCCTGTTGACCAGGCTATTTCTGATACAAGCCAGGATGCCATTGGCATCTAGGCAGCACCCTTCTGGATCATGTTCAACTGGCTGACCTCTTTCCAGCCACTCTACCTCAAGCCTGTAGCACTGCATGGTATTATTGTGTCCAAAGCAGAGGACCCAGCACTTGGCCTTGCTGAACCTCATACAATTGGTCTTGACCTATCAATCCAGCCTGTCCAGATTCCTCTGCAGATCTTGGCCTTCTTACCACCCAGCAGATTCACATTCTGCCCAACTTGGTATCATCTTCAAGCTGACTGAAGGGGCACTTGATTCCCTCATCCAGATCATTGATAAAGATGCTAAACAGTCCTGGCCCCAATACTGAGCCCTGGGGAACACCATTTGTGACTGGCTACGCACTGGACTTAACTCCATTCACCACCGTTTGGGTTTGGCCATCCTGCCAGTTTTCTACCCAACAAACATTCTATCTGTCCAAGACATGAGAAGCCAGCTTCTCCAGGAGAATTCAGACAGTGTCAAAGGCTTTACTAACACCAGGTAAATAGCATCCACATTGCCTTCTCCACTAAGTGGGTCACCCTATCACAGAAGGAGATCAGGTTGGTCAAGTAGGACCTGACCCAGCTGGACCTCATTACCTGCTAGTTCTGTACATGTTGCATGATGGCACCCAATGTGGTTGCCACCTCAAGATGAGTGCTGTCACTGTTCCATAACCTTCACCAGCACTGATGTGGTGACAGGCCAGTAGTTCCCCAGATCCTCCTTCCTGCCCTTCTTGGAATAGGCATCACAATGGCTAAACTCCAGTCAACTGGGACCTCCCAGATTAGCCAGAACTGCAGGTAAATGACTGAAAGTGGCTCAGTGAGCTTGTTCCCAAGAACAAGTGGTCTTACTATGAACGACTGCAGCAAGGAAGGCATTAAGTATCTCAGTATTTCACTTACACATATAACAGATCGCCTTTCTTTTTGCTATGAAAAGTGAGAAAAAAATGGAGATGAATGGTAGCAACACATTTGGGTATAAAGACCCAAAGAAAGCAGAAAGCAAATATAAAATTACTTGAATCACCACACCAAACCATTTTTCTTCACAGCTTTCAATACCCTTCTCTAGTGGGAACACAGGTGAAGGTTGAGAGCATTGAATTGTGCATGCAGAATAATTTTCAGTGGGCTGAAGACATTGAGTTGGAATCAGGCTTCAGATTTGAGACACTGAGATCCAGGAACATGGACCAGAAGATTATGAAGCCTGTGAAATAAAAAAATGGACCTAGTAATACCATAACTTTTTAATGCAATGAATTGCCTTTAGAGTCCAAAGAATTTGTTTCAAAATCTTAAAATCTCACTAAACCTCTGTGAACACTTGAAAGGAGTTTTCATACTAGGAAGTTATCCTCAAGCTCTCCTAGGAAGCTTATTTGGAATGAAATTGCAAGGGGAGAGAGGCGTTCCTTCATAGATGCATATACTGGAATATTATGCTTCCTTGTGGACAGACAGCAACTTCAGTGAATATGCGAATTGTACTCCTTCCTCTTCCATTCCTTTGGGAGAATTAAGCAAGAATCTTTCTCTGTGTCTCTGAAGCATATAGGACAACAAAATATGACAATTACAGGATTAACGAAAGTGTCAGAAGTGGTTTTTGTCTATGCTACATAAAAGCCCTAGTGCATAGGAGTTATTTAGCTTGTCCTTCAGCCAATTCAGTATTTCCAGATCTACCAGGACAGGAAACAGCAGTCTTATTCCAGACTAAGAGATCTTGTTCTTATAATTTGCTTTTTCTTTTGACCAATCCTTGCTATGGTCAAGCACGGAAGATACAGAAACTTCAACATTAATTTATCAAACTAGAAGTTGGTTTGATCTGAAGATGCTTCATGTTCCACAATTTTTGAAGTTTAAAAACCTCTCTGTAAAATCACACTCCTGCTAAGATGCTTCCTGGACATTCTGTATTTATCAGAAAGGTGTTTGAAATCAAAACCGCTATTTCAACATTCTCTCTGAGTGGCCTAAAGATTCAAACCAACCTAAAGCACTTTGGCAGAAAGAGGTTAAAGTAAAAAAGCTCTCCAAACCTTATGGTTTAGCTTAGCTCACAAACCATATCCCTTATGATCCCTGCTGAAGTAATTTGAGCTTAGATTTTCACTAGCTTTAGTCAAAAGACATTACATGTCTCAGAGGCAGATTCCTACTGAAAAAAAGTTCAAATATTATTCATCAAATAGAAAAGTCCCTTGGAATGAGTCTTGAACCTCTGTTGACACGGGACTGGCAAATCAAAGCCTAAAAGATTGCAATTAACAGGAGAACTTGTATAATTTCCCCATGTCTTGAATCGACCATAAATACAAGTGATCCATCAGCTGCAGGACAGATCATATCCCTTACAGGGAGTACTGCCTGTTCCTTCACACAGCTCCCTGTCAGGACTTAGCAACTAATTTACAGGGACAGAGTTGAAGGAATTT
>VXBX01009321.1:282603-295242 GCA_013400415.1 Scytalopus superciliaris | reverse complement strand
TTTTTTTTTTTTTTTTTTTTTAGTTTATGGGTTAAACCTGTTATTTGCTAATTAAAGATCTTACCTCTTCCTCTTGGAAGTTTAAAAACTCTACTATTATTTCTTCATAAAGCCCACTCCTGCAGTATCCCTACTGTAAATGCAGCTCAATCTTACCTAACAATGACAAAATAAGGCCATGGCACATCTGAGCAGTCTGGAAAGGTACAAAGGGAAGTAGGACAGACAGTTTCTTCACAAGTCAAATTCAGTTTCCACACAGTCCCCACGGTAATACCATTGCAAGAGGGAAATTATTGTAACATTGCAACACTTAGCTCCAATAACCACCCTAATCCCTGGGGACTCTGTCATTTGCCACCCCACAAAGTGGAGAAGTTCCTGAATAGGCTCCTTCCCTTGAGGAAAAGGGAGAAACTTCCTTGAGGACACCCTAAGAGTCCTCAGAAGACAGACTTGGATGCCTTCTAGACCATCCCTGTAAAGTGGGAGTGAAAACACCTCTGGTCTTCTAAAGGCACCATATGAAGATTATAGCAACCTCATCCAGACAGAAATTAGGAAATTAATTCTAAATTAATTAGAAATTAAATTAAGCATTGGAGTAATTAATATTTATGTGGCACCAGTATGTTGCTATTTATTCTTACCAGTATGAGTGTTGTTGGTATCACTTTTACTATTTTAATACTTTTTATATTACTGTAGCACTTAAAAGCCCTCACTACAGATGAGACAATTGTTGCACCAGACAGACAGAACAAATCACTGTCCCTTCTCCAAAGGGTTAAGGAGCAATGACTGTATTTATGGAAGCAGTTCTGGTCCTACCAATGCAGAGAGTTGTCTAGTGAAATCTGGAAGATTTTTTAAAGGAAAAAATATTAGTTCTATTTTAATGCCTAACATGCATTAAAACCCAGACCTGGATTATGCAATCACAGTTAGTGACAAAGAACATACACTGTGAGACTTAAGCTGAAAAAGAAAGAACAGCTTTAGGAAAAAAGAGCAGCAACAAACTTTTATAGACTTCAAAGAAGGAACATTTCCAGTCATATTTAAAAGAAGAAAAACTTCCACACAAAGTCAGGCCTACCCATCTTGCAAAAGTCTGAGGAATTAGCAGGAAGAGTCAAGTAAAGCCACCCACCTCCATTACACATTAAGAAGTAAACAAATGAGGAAAAAAATAAATGTCTATGCATATATTTGAAGAATCCTTTTCTTCCTGCAACTGACATTCATCAAATTCCCACTGCCTCTCTGAATCGATTCTTTCCTTCCATTAACCAATAAATCAATTTGTTCTTTCTCCATCAGAAAAATCCTCCTCTCAGCAAAAAATGCATAATTTCACTATCAGATCAATTCACCCTTCCTTCTCTCTGCTCAGTCAATAATCTCTGCATCTCCCAAACAACAAACAGGTCAGTGGAAAGAAACCTGCTGAGGAAGTTTCTCTCCTTTATTTGGCATACAGGTGGCTCTCCAGGCACTTCCTGAGCACACAGCATGGCAAACACTCAAAAACAATACTGTAGAGAATTGGATTTTAAGGCAACAGAAAGATCTGGACTGAGCTTTTATTTCCAATAGCATTGCAGCTGTTTTGATAACCGGTGGAATTATATGTCAAACCAGAAGTGCAGGAAAAATTTCACAATATGAAAAAAAAAAAAAAACACACCTAAATGGAAAATTGAGGATGCAATGACAAACAGCATCATTTTTAGATAATATAGAGCTTTTACAAACCTTTCTATCCCACTGAACTATTCTGACTGAGTCTGACAAAAGTATCAAGAAGTGCCCATACCCAAAGATCTAGATATCCATAAACTGCAAATAGAGAGAGCTATGTAATAATAAAATAAAAAAAAAAAATAATTCTTCAAATAAAGAATGGCAGGATGCCAGCAACTTTTTGTTTGACCAGAAAAACCATCAATAGAACTCAGCACATAGAAGATGTCTTTTCATATCCAAAATGTAAGGAAATGCGGTATTAGAAAGACACAATTTATCTGAGAGTTTGAATCTTCTGTGTAAAGCATATACACAGGTACAAACCTGCAGAGCATAAGCACAGACCTAACTCTGGGTGAAACACAATTACCATATAGGTAGACAAAGTTGCAATGCTCAGCAGATTATGGCATGAAGTGAAAAAGAAGTAAGAAATTTGGATTATATAAAACAATGCAATTAGCCAAGTAGGTTAGAATGCTGATATCAGTATTTGTAGCACAGAAGGAGCAAGGAGTTCACTTTTGCCAGAACTTTTGGCAAACTACAAAAAAGCACTCCATTTGTTGATGATGGAATAAATTTTGCTGGATCATGTTTTGGGGGAGGTCTCTTCGTCATTTAGAAATGTAAAGATTTGAAATATGAACTGCTAAAAGCAATGCATCTTCACTTAATTTTTATTTTGTTTAAAGTTCTGCTGAGTGTTCTTTCACTTTAGGTTCAGGGTTTTCCTTCTCACTTCAATTGTTTGCTCTCTATAACAGTGAGGCAGGATCTGAAAAATGGTTTTTACTTCCAACTATATCACAGAAAAAGTGAACACTATACCTGTACCTCTTTGATCTATTAAGATTCGTGAATATTTTCATACTAGGGCACTATTTGGAATATTTCTGAATAAAAATCTATTAAATCCTAAAGAGTTACCATTCTCAGTCACTAGCCTATTTTTTAATCTGTTTTGCTACTCATAACCTCAACACAGTAGTCCAAGTCAGTCTTGAGCAAAATTTTCCAGCTGAAGATCTTATTTAGGGAAGAATGCAAATATGGGACAAGCCAAACTATTCATAAACTTGTGCTGAATTTTGTTAGTAGGTCACCTGAAACTAAAAAGAAAGGAAACCACTGAAGTCAAACTACCCTTTTCCCTTCATTTTAAACATTTCCAGTTATTGCCTCAGACTGATTCTTTTTCATTTTAGGGAAAACCAGGTCTCAATTTAACCCACTTAAATACTTTCTAAACAACTACTATTTACAGACACCAAAATCTCCCTAATAACATCCAGGGAGCTGCAGTATCCTTTGGGAGCCCAGATGGTTTGGAGTGCCTTGCAGCTGGGAACATCGTTTGTGTCAAAGAGCTCCTGGTGTAAAAGCTCCTCCCTGCAAGGATGTTGTGTCTTCGTGTAGTCACTCACAGTACCTTTGCAATGAGATGGGACATCACACAGCACCTTCAGTTAAACTCTCTGCAGGACAGGGGGGTACCTTGTTGCTCCACAACTCTCATGGGGAAGCCTTCTGTTGTCTACAGCTAGCCAAAAAAGAAGGGTGTTACAAGGTGAGGTTCAGTCTCTTCTCTCAGGTAAAAAGGGACAAAATGAAAGCAAGTGGCCTCAAGCTGCACCAAGGGAGGTTTAGTTTGGATATTAGGAAATGTTTTTTTCACTGATAGGGTGGTCAAGCACTGAAACAGAGTGCCCAGGGAAGCAGTGGTATCACCATCCTTGGAAGTGTTCAAAAGATATGTGGATGTGGCCCTTGGAGATATGGTTTAGTGCTGAACGCAGGGGTGCTAGGTTGACAATTGGACTTAATAATCTCTTCCAACCTTAGTGATTCCATGATTCTAGAAAAGAGCTGAAGATCACTGCTGTAAAAGATGCTACAAAACACACAAACATGAGAAGCCTTTTCAATTGAAAAGCTATAAAAGATACAGCTTCTTTGAGACAAAAATATCTTCACTTTTGAGATGGCTTAGGTCTGAGTGTGTAACATACACATACATATTTCACATTATACAGCTCATACTGTGAACACATGCATTGCTGAGCACTTCTGATATGGCTCCATTTAAGACTGACTTTCCATAACATAGACATGAGTTTATTTTGGATCACAGGCTGATTATACATGCCTTACAACTTCAGCACAGGGAAATAATCTCTCCTTGAGTTGCCCTGGGGTGGCTAAACAGTTTTCACAGTGTTACCCCAAGGCCATAAAAGCTGCATGGTGGGGAAGGAGGGGAGAACTAATCAGTGCACAAGATTATGGAGGGGAGAGAAGATCGTAGGACACAGATTGTGCCTACCACACTCTTTGTGATCATCACCCAATGGCTGTCCCTTAACCTGGGAGGACAGAGACACAAAGGAGAGGATACAAGACCTCTTTTTGAGCAAGCAATTTACTCGCACATTGTGTGGTAGTGGGGAACAATGCCCATACATCACTTGAGCAGAAAGACATTTTAATGCTGTTGCCTTTGAAATCCTTATTTTTGTTAACTAGGGCTTATGGCTACACTGCCCTTCTCCTCCACCCCCTTTTCTTCCATCTCCCAGTAGCAGGGAAGAGGTTAGGCCAGTCTACTGCTGGCCCCGGGGAGGAGGTGGCAGAAGGCTGGCCTTATTTACCTTAGCCATTTCCCCGTGTAATCTGGGTAATCGTGTGGCTAATCAGTGACGCCGACGAGCCCCCCACGCCGCAATTCACAATGCCAACCCATTCATATTTCATACAATAGGGTATTTAAGTCATCCCACGCCTTGCCAAGGCGATTGCACTCCCTTTGTTCTGATGTTTTCGGCAGGGGTCTCCTGCCCTACTCCCTCTTTCACACCAGCATATGTCCTAACTCTTGCCTGCTGCAGCTGGACAAGGGCTGTTGTTTTTGTTTTGTTCTTCAAAACCAATGAATCGATTATGACGGTGTGAAATGTGGGTTAAAACTGTCCCTCATGTATGCATACATTAGCCATTTGCTACATTACAACTTCACAGCAAGGTGACTGACGAGGCAACAGTGCTCGTGCTCTTCCATTTAGAATGGGCAATCTGTTAAGGACAAAAGGAAATAATAAATAAAAGACTGACTGAACATATTGTTTCAAAAATGCCTCACCATGCTATATCAAAGCAAAATAAAAGTACCTCTAACCCAACCTAATGCAACTATAAAGAAAGATCAAATCTGATCTGTAATGGAAAATTACGAAGTTCACGTGTATGGATATAGAATATTAAATTCAGGCCACATTCCTGCAATAAGGATTGCTATTGCATATTCACCTTTACTCATTGCCTGTCTCACATTCATCATATAGTGAACTCAACAGCCTTACAAATTATAGGATCTGATCTCATCCTTGCACAAACCAAAGGCAAAAAGCCCACAGTAAACACCTGCAGTTCAAGATTTACCTCTCATAGGGTATGTTGATACGTGGATCAGAATTGGAAAGACGATATTGCCTTCATAGCTAGACTGTCATCTCTCTTCTGTCCCTGACTGGCAACGACAAAAAGTCAATTCCCTTCAGAAACTCTTTTGTAGCTTGTACAAAATGGTCTTGTGGCTCTGTTGCTCTTCCAAGGTGTAAAGAAGGGAACTATCACAGCAAGTCCCTCAAAATTAGTACTGCAAGCTTAGGTGAAGGTCTGGAACAGAAAAGCCTTCTAATTTTTAAGAGTGACTTTAAATGCATTATAATACAATGCAAGTAAGTAAAAAGAAGTATTTAATGACATGAAAGAAGATGTCATTCTTTCCTGGTCCTAGTTCATGCTACTCCATGGATGTACAACCGGTGCTGAAATATGAAACTCATGAATTTTCTCATAAATGCCTGAGCCATGTTCCTTGGCTTGAATTCAGCATATGGAAGTTCACACCTGTGTTCTGTATTACAACCAACTTTCATTTTTTACTCCTAAAAGTGGAAAAAAGTTTTGAGTCTTGGTCTTGAGAGCCAGATTTCCACAGGAAGCTAAGCTTTCTATGAAGAGTTAATTAGTCAGCACATGTGCAATATTTTACAGACTTATAAATAGTACTGTGTTGCATAAAGTACACAAAAATAAAAATTTGTATAGCATGCTCACCTAGATTTTTGAATGCTTAACTGTAAAGCCTGAAACCAGGAAATTCAAAATCTCGAGGGGAACAGAGGGCACAACCCAGATGTATTGAAAATTTCATTCTGATTATCAAAGAAGTTACAATATCTTCTTTCAAAATCCAACTCTTTAATGTCAGAATTTTGAAACCTCTTTATTCCTCCTCCCACTCCATCGCCCCCCAAAAAAATCACAAAAAATACATATTTATATATACATTCTATAGATATATAACAAATAAAGCTTCTCAAGACTAATCTTTCAGGGCAGACTCTGGCACTAGACTGTGTAGTGGCAAATTGTCTATTTGTACATCTCCCACTGAAGTAAAGCAGATTTTGCTCAAATTGCTATCAGTAGAATTTATAGCACTTGAAAATGATTCTAATACAGCTAAATTTGTAAATGGTTACCTCCCCCAGCACCCAAACAGCAGGGACAGAGATACAGCAATAGAAAAGCGCTAATCCCAGCACGATGTATTCCCACATCTCCCTGTATCAAATCATTCTAAAGGGTTTTCAATATACAAGTTAATTAGCTACAATGAAGCAGCAGAGTAACATCTAATGAAGATCGAGGCTTAAAATACCAGAAGTGGCCTGTTGTACCTTTCCCCCCATCTTTAATATTAACATATTCTTTTGAAACAGGTTACAGGCATAGTTCAAGTGTAATTTAACAGGAGACAGAAGGCGTTTAATGAACAGGATTGTTTTGATTATATGGTAAACATAGTGGACATTTTAAAATATGCATTTTCAACAACATCTACAAGAATACCATTTCTGTTTTAGCACCTCAAAATGCTACTGCCATGCAGTATCTATCTATCTATCTATCTATCTATCTATCTATCTATCTATGCACATGTAATGCTGAGTAAAAAGATGGCACTATTTTGTTTGTGAGCAATTACATACTCAATTTCTCATTTCTTAAAGCAATCAGTGCATGGAAAAGCAGTTGTGTACATTCTATTCGAAATAAATTAAATCTGTCTAAAACTAATTGCACAGAATTAAAACGATACAAGCAACGATTGTCTGCAATATACAACTTGCAGAGATAAAATTAAAAAAAAAAACCAACATAAGAGAGTAAACCTAATTACCTAAGAAATATCTGTTCCTTTCAGGAAACACAGAGCTGCCACAGTCGGATGTTTCAAATTTAACTAAGAAATGAAAAGCCCTAATTAATTAAATTAAGGTCCTGATCCTCACTGGATGTGGAAGTCAATGAGAGCTTATCCACATGAACCTCATAGCTGGAGTGGGACTGAACACTCCCTTTTGGTCTCTATCAAGGATGAAACTCATTTTGTAATCCCACCACTTCATTATCACCTTTCCAGCACATTATCTTTGCTCTAATCCTCCTGTCACTTTAGGGATTCAGGGTCATTAGAGCACTTGAAGAGTTGATGTTATTGTCATGGAGGTGTGAATTGATCACTAAGATGACAACTGCGACAAGTATACTTTATTAGTCTGCTACTTTGCCTCTTAATTGCTACTGATTATCCTGTCAGGAAATTTGGACTCCTTCTGCCACTGCTTTCTAATAGGACCACCTAATCATTTCCCCCAACCCCTCCCACCCCCGGCCCCGAAAGGTGCCCATTTAGACACAGTATATTTGCCCAACTCAGTGGAACTACTTATGTGAACAATACCAACAAGGTAAGGCCCTTTAACCCTCCCACTACACTGTGTGTAGATTTTGGCTGAGAGAATTTCTCTATTAGAAAAAATTCTGATTGATTCTTTTCCTTTCTAACGGCATCAATAGGATCATCTTTTGGTTTGGGGGGTTTTTGTTTGTTTGTTCTTGGGTTTTTTGTTTGGTTTTTTTTTTTTTTTTTTCCCAAAAAGTCCCATTTTACATATGGCTATGTTTACTATTTGAAAGGATTTCCCAGAGAAGGAGCTGGCATTCCAAACCTCATCATATTGCATTTAAATTACACCTTAAGACAAACCAACAACAACAACAAAAAATAATTAAACTTTTGTGTCTTGCCAGATTTCACACGCTTAAAGTCTTAATTGCTGTTGACCACAAGAATTACACTTAATATTTAGTTTTACAGAACTCCTTGCTTAAAGAAGGATTAAAAAAAAAAATAAATTAAAGGAGAAAGAAAAAAACTTTTCAAACTAGAGAGCTGGGAGAGCAGAAAAATCTTAGGGCAGCATAAAAGTTCCATCATACTTGCTTGACAGTGGCAATCTTTGCATTGCAAATGGTTTTGTTTCATATCAGAATAAACATATCTATAAGCGATCACACTCAGCAGCAAGAGAATATTAATGCAGAGCTCTTAAACATTCTGTTCTTTCTTATCAACATTGATTAAAAAATAACACTGACAACAAAAAGAAAACAACTCCCAGATCTCTTATTGCTACTCCAAAGCCTAGATAAAAGTCAGTCTCTGTATAACACTCCTTTCCAAAACCAAGTGCTAAACCTAAATCAGCAAAAAAAAAAAAAAAAAGAACTTTAACAAATTACTAATCTTGAATGTTGTACTGGAGACATTATAATATGAATCTAAGTGCTCAGGATGAGTATTTGACCTTCATAAGTCAACTGAAGTGTTCAAGGTTATTTTATAGGATCAGAATTTCACATTCTAATTTCTAAGCATGACACATTTTTAATGAAAAAAAAGCTGCTACATAAAATTCAGATTGGCTCTTTGAATTTTACTGTGGTCAAAAGAAAACTTCAAACAGTTTGTGCAATAATCTGATCCCTCCCTTCCTCTTTTAACTGTGCCTACATAAAACTTTTGCAAAGGCACTTTGCTTATTAAAAAAAGCTTGAAGATGATGGGAACCTTTAATTAATTTTTTTATTTGATTCCAGTAGAGAAAAATAGCAAATACCTATGGTATTAGTTTTCCAAGAGTATGACAGTTTTTTATAGATAGTTTACATGCACAGTCGTGTTCCAGAAAAACAAAAGTTCTTTCATTTTACCTCCACAGGTTAATACAAAGCACAACTGCTCCTGACCAGAGTATTGTTTGGTCTGCTGGTCTTCTACAGAAAGAGGTCCTGATCTGTATTTGGATGGAAGTATCTCTGGACTCCATTTTAAACTGTAGCTACTTTAACTTCACTACTTTAGGGTTTCAAATATTTTAATTTAACTAAGGCACAGCCTGTAAGTGGTCAGTGTAATTGCAGTCTGATGACTCACCTCAGTTTTCATTAAACCTGTACCTCAACAGTTTGGCTGACCTGAAACAAATTGGCCTGTGTGGAAATAATACCATACCGAGCACAAGAGGGATGGGGTTGATGAGGAAGATGTTTGGAGACAGACCATATCTGAGAAGTAAATGGGACAAGGCGAGCACTGTCGTGGCCTCTGAAACCGCTGTCAATGCTGGCTTTACACAGCCTGTTCTAACAGAAGTAGCCTTAGGAAATAACAGCTCCCTGGCAGCATTTCTGGAAACAATCACACCTGGATATTCATGCTGGAGGATGGGTACTAAGAAGCAGAAGACACTGTAAAGGCAGTGAGACAAACTGGTGCAGCGAGATGTGGTTGAGATGTTTCCTTACCATTGCCACGCTGATGACTCAAATTGGGTTCCCACAGAATGTAATTACCATCCTGCAACAGCAAACTAGTAAGCAATCCTTCCTGGAAGGAGACTGGCTGAATAACCATAACCTACTCATTATGATTTAGGTAAATCACAAGGTCAGGAAGATTTTTTGTTTAAAAAAAAAATAATAAATTAAAAAGTATTAAAAAAGCAGGTAAATGATCCTTCTTTGTCTGAACAACTTTGCCAATAATTTGAGATCTTTCTATTTCACATTAGAAAATGTGGACTCACCTGTAGGACAGCCTTTAAGTTGCAGTAGAATTGTCGGACAGCAGTTTCTGTGACTGACCCACTTAATGCTCTTGAGTTTTTTGCTCCACAACTACTCACAGGTCAGAAAGGTATTGTCCTTTATGTGGAAATTTCCACTCCATTGAGACTAAGAAGTACAAGATTATCTACCTTGAAGAAAAAAAATAAAATAAAATCTGAGTAGGAAATATCCCTGACAACACCAATTTTTTTCCCCACTGTCTGAATATTTCCAAGATTTCTTCCTGGCCTCCCAGCCTCTTGTTCTGATGTGTAACAACCAGGCACAATCCAGCTACTACATACCCAAGGTCCTGTCACAAACAGTCCTACTATACAACTCTAAGGATATCACAGCACACATTTACAAGCAATTAAGGTTGTCTTTTCCTAAAAAAAAGATGCTGGTATTGTGTTGGTGTTAACAGGACTTTCAGTTCAAGAGATAGCTGTTTGGATAGATAAAGCACATGAAGTCCTGTTCAGATTGATAGATGAGCTCAGAACTCTGGCATTTGGATTAAAGAAGTATAGAAATGAATCTTATATTTGACATTTAAAACACTTCCAAAGGGAACCTTTTCCTCTGCCCACACTTTCTTAAATCATAGCAGAAAGAACTGCCATGGCAGAACAGCGTGAGAAATTACTATCCAACTGCTTCTCTGTTTTCCCATATTATGACTGAAGACATTAGGCCCTGAATCATTTTATATCCTGGTGTTATGTGCAGTGTCACTGTGTGTAAAAAACAGACAATGCAACAAAAATAAAATTTAAAAATTCATTTCTCTTTTCTTTTGGAAAACAACTAGAACATAAATGTGGTTTGTGGCAGCTCTAGCTGATATAGAAAGAAAAAAAAAAAAAGGGCTGCTTTTGGAGGGCTATCAAGACTAAAAACTTTAGATTTATACAGTCTGACTCCCAGTTCCTGCATGACCTTGGCAAAGTCACTTATTGTAACATTTTCAGAAACGGATGCTATTTCCTCAGGCTTTCATTCTACTTTTCATCTCAAGAGTATATGAGTGTTTTGCATGTACAACCAATAGCTAAAGTAAAAGTCTCAAGGGACCTTGTGGAATCTCTGGATCTTGATCCTTTTGGGACCTCACAGCTGTTTCATGGAACATACACATAACAGGATTGTCAGCTGTTCCAGGACCTCCCCCACAAAACTTTGGGTTGTATAGGAAGTCTTTATGGACTGCCATAGTTTTTGAAGACCAATTTGAGACAACTAAGTCATCCAGATGAAGTCAGTGAGAGGCATAGTAACTTTGAAACATCAGATCTTTTTCCAAATAGTTTCTTCCCATCACATGACATAAAGCATTTAACAACTGAAGGACACAAAACTGAAAACAGGGTGTTTCATCTCTCCCATATTTCTCCACTCTCAAACTGGGGGTTTAGATCTTTTGGAATGGCTGAGACAGAAGAAATAAGGAAACAACTACTCAACAGGTTGAAGACCTTCATACTTTGAGGAAGTGAAGAAATATGCTTTATATATATGCTTTATATATGAAGTGCTTTGCATATTTGCTAGCAACTTGCTTTGATTTATAAGAAATACCCTCTCAAACCCAAAGATATTAAGGTTAAATTGGTAACTGCAATGTCATTCTGCTGCAGTATTAAATAGATAGGACTGAAAGAATCAATCCAGAAAGGCAGGACTATATCAGACTATAAATGCAAACAGGACAAAGCTTTGATAATCTCCTAAATTAGCTATTGTAGGATATTCAAATGCAATACATACTTCCTCTTTATTGTCACCATTCTTTTTCCTGCTCATGTTCAAGCTGAGGTGGGCTATCAACCTTCACAATCATCAGAACTCACAATTTGGTGAATATTCAGGAAAGAGTGGCAAAGCATGGCAAGCTGAAGTGCTCTGATAGGGCTTGGAAAAACATCAGACACTCCATTGTTGTTCATCCCACCAGCTTTAGATATTGTCTGATTTTTATCTCATGACAATTTCAGTGATGCCACTTCAGGTTCTCTCTGAGCTTCTCCATGTATGAGCTCTACATTTTACTGTGCCCACAGGAAATGTCATTTGTCATTTCCATGGCTTGAACTTTTATTTCTGCCTTCTACCTTTCACTTGTGTGAACACCAAGCATTCACTAGCTAACATTTATTCTCCTTTTTTTTTTTTTAAAAGAAGATATGTAATCGTGTCATCACTTAAGTGCTCTACATAATTCTTATTAGCTGTTCTATTGAGTAAAAAATATACCAGCTTGAAAATATCTCTTGCTTTACATTCCAGATCATAAAAACAGCTTAGCTTTTCTTAACATTTTGGACATAAGGTTTTCTCATAAAAGTTGAAAATGGTGTCAGGTTTCTGATGGACCTGATCTTTAGTTCCTTTGAACAGCTCTAACCACCAGCAGCAGAACAGCAGAGTGTCTGCTGCTCTTACCATCAAAGCTCCATAGGGACAATAATCAGTAAAGAAGGGAAAGTGCAGGCATTTGCTCCTGTAGTTAAACCAAAATGAACTGGAATGGGAGTCCTCTGTACAGCTGACTATATTATTGCACACCTGTTAGTGAAACACTGACAAGTGACTTTGCCAGTCACTGTGCTTGTGCTGCCTTTTACACTAACAAAATCAGGTTGTACCAAGATCAGCCAATAAAAGTGGTAAAAGCAAATGAGTAAACAATGATGCAGATATGAAATGCATATAATTAAGCTAAAATGTGGGAGAGGGGGAAAAAGCAACACCTGGAAAACAACAGAAACCTACAAAGCCAAGATCTGAACAGGATCAGAAGAATTACCTGTGGCATTCACTTCAGATTCCCTCAGAATATGATGAAAAATATCATTGTTTACAAAA
>VXBX01009321.1:221630-279951 GCA_013400415.1 Scytalopus superciliaris | reverse complement strand
CACCAAAAGAAAACCACCCAAACTCAATTCTATTGAAACAGTCCATTGTCAATTTAAAAGCTAAAATGGTCACAAAAAATAAATGGAACAAAGACAAAGTAAAAATTTTCCCTATTTTAGCATGTAACTCAGTCAGCTTTTGACTGGGAAGATTCTGAAAATGTCTGGATATACTTTTAAATACATATAAATAAATGTTTTTCATGGAAATTTATCTGACTTCCCAACCAGCTCTGCTTTTCACAGAAATGTTTAAGTGTCTAAAAAGTAATAAAAGTTGCACTGAAAAGACTACTTACTGTTAAGAAAAAGAGAACTATATTTTCTTAAAATACTAAGATTTATAATGGGTTATCCAGCTTATTAATTTACCAAAGATATTCTGTCTCTTACGTCCTACAATAATTTAATTTTAGGTTTTGGGTTTTTGATGTCAACATTTTCTTCTTTATCTACATAAATGTGTGTATGCATACCTGTCTGACTCACTTTCTTTTCATACATATATATATATATAAACTGGATGAACAAACCTGAGATATACTCCGATGGATAAGAAAACTTCGTGTGACAGTTTTGGCTGACTTTTTCTTTCTCCTGCTTTAGCTCATTTTATTTCTGATGTACACAATTATTTCCCAAGTCACTGTAATTATTTTTGACTTTGTGTTTTCTAAAAATTTGAGTAGAGTCTGAACTCTACAACAAGCCATGACTCTATTAGCATGGGCAAGCATGTTCTCTTGTAAAGGGCATTGTAGAACAGAAGGAGTGTGGTACATAAGGGTGGTTTTTCTGCACCTTCCCTGTTTCAGCTGAAAATTATTGCAGTGAAATGCAGCTGAACCTCTGTTTGGAAGAGTCCAAGGCAGAACATGCATACTTGTATTTCAGAACTCAGTCCCAGCTTGGCCAAGAATCCACAAGTGTGCCCCACCTCTTTTGGTTTTCAGTCCCTCTGAAGGGGATCTTCCTCCTGCTGTACTGACAGTGCCATGTGTGAGCAAATCCATTTGGAAGTGCCAGTGAAAGAAAAACACCAAGAAAAAGGTTTTGCATTTGGCTGGTCGTTGTTACACCAGACTATGAACTGATGTAACTGATTCAAAATGCTTTCAGACGCTCAGTACAAGCTTTGCAAAGTCTGGAGTGGTACCCAAGGATTGCCCCCTTGGAAAAATGGTGAGGATTTGCTTTCTGGGTCACTATCTCCAGCTTCTGCCCACATTCATGTTAGGCCCTCAGCTTCTGGATGAAAGCAGAGCAAGTTGACAACAACAACAGGTAAGAGACAATTAGATATTTTCCATCCTTAGGGAAAATCTAGTTCAGCTGGGTACCACCTGAAATTTGGACCACAGTTCAGATCTGTTCTTATTTTGTCTGGTCCCTACCAGCAGGAGACACTTGGAGAATTTAGATCCTTACTTATATTTGTCAAAACAATGCTAATATCAAGTCAAACATGAATAATTTAAAATAAAAATCACTGGCTCTTGGTCTAAACTGGAAAAAAAAAAACCAAAAACAAACAACAAAAACTCAAGTAAAAAAGCAGTAAGGTTATCCATAAAGCCGGCGGCTGTGGCCGAGTGGGTAAAGCCGCCGCCCCTGGATCCGTGCTCCTTCTCGGAAGGACGCCGGTTCGAGTCCTGCGGGTCTCGCTCTGCCAACTTCGTCCGGGCTTGCCCGGCCAAGGCTAGAGCGTCCCAGGGCTAAAGGGGGTGGGGCCAGTTCCGCGCACGCTGAGCTCCACGTAATAAATCCATTCGCGCAGGCATACAAAGCATCGTCGTTCGCGACGGCTAGCCACACAGTATCCATAAAGCAGATGCTGGAGCTACTTGAGCAGTATCACTGATACTTACTATTCTAAGCACAAAGATTATGGAGTTCCTTTAGCTTCCAGAATTTATTCATTAGACCCACCTATTCCCTGTATTTTCAGATACCAAACATTTGTCCTTGGAGACAGGGAACTTCTTTCTTTATATAGACTTACAGTGGAGTCTCACTTCTCAGCTACGTGTTATTTTAAGAGACCAAAACATTCATATGTCAGAGGGATGCAAAGAGGTGAATAAAGATGGGTTTCCCAGACTCTTCTAGTCTGGTTTCCTGTTGGGTAGGAACAGATCACCAACAGATTTGACTACAACACAGAGATAAAGCTGCAATTAAGTTCCTTTTAGCTATATAAGGTTGAGAATACCATTTAAAAAAAAAAAAAAGAAACAAAGTAAAAAACATAGGCTAAAATGGAGAAGAAAGTAAGAGCCTTCCTTGCCCGGTTAGGATTTTCCCAAACATTTGCAGTTCTGTGCATCAACAGACAGATCCGTGCTAGTTTCTTTCTGTGTCAAATAACATCACTTAATGTGCTGTGTTTGGGTCAGTTGCTAAAATGGGAAGAGGAGGGGCTGGGGCCTCTGAGCATATTCATTTGAAATGGTGTTTATTCTGTGTATTGCATCACTTTTCCACGGGGGATGGTTTTGTTCTCAGCATTCCTCTCCTTTAACCAATTTGGAATCAATGCCTGATCTTCCGCCTCTCTTGCAATTTGCCTTCAGAGTCTTCTCCTTAAGGAAATTATGCATGGAAATTCCTTTTTACGAGCTTTTGCTGAAACCACAAGTCTGTATCTGAAATATATACTACTGAAAAATTTTGCCCAAAGCTTTGTCTTGGCTATATAAAGAAATTATAGGTGTGGACCAATTTTTGAATTAGCATGAAAACTGCTTTTATGTGCATATGAGAAAGGCCTTTGAAACATCTTGCCAAAGGCTTTTTTGTCTTCTGGTTGTTATAAGAAAACATGGTTGCCCAAAAGAAAAAACCTGATCATGGTTCCACCTTAATCAGATTCACAATCGTGTCCTAATGCAATTTGTCCTAATCCATTTCTAAGGAAGACAACCATTTATGATTTGGAAAGACGTGTGGGAATAAATGTGGCTATATGGAAATCCCCTGAGTCCTTTATTTACTATATTTTACCAGTTCATAAAAAAACCCTAATTACATTATAGAGAAGAAGGCATTATAAATGTGATGTATATTCTAATACAAACCCCCTCCACCCGGGTGTCCTACTAACAAACTGTGCTCAGTTTGCAATCTCACAGTGCATTTTATATCTCTGTGGCTGGTTTTAGAATAATGATGCCATGCTTAACAAATTTTAATACTGATCACACATTTCAGCACATAGCTGAAAACGATGCTATGTTTGTTTTCTTTGGGGAAGAGAATGCCTTCTGCTTAGTATGGCAGCAAATTGCCCTTGCAGCAAAAGAAATAATTACTTGTTGCCCATGAAATAAATTAATTAATACTGGTGCATATCTGTCCATTCATTTATACGCAAAACCCTATATATTCATGGACGTTATGTGCTCCAGAGAATGAAGAGACAGTTTAGTGTGTTTAGGAATCTGCTTAGACCTACCTACCCCACTCCACGTGCATGCACGTCAGGAAGTGAAGGGTGGGATGGGAAAGCGTTACAAAAAAAAATGCTTAAGAAAAGATTTAGCTTTATACATATGAGTTGTCCCATTGGAATTGTGTGAATAAAGTTAACCATAACTGTTTTGAGGACTGGGGTCCTAAAATAATACAGAGGAGTTCCAAATGCAGAACGTTTTAGGTTTATTTGCGTTGAAATTCTTTCATGTGCTATTTCTCTCCATACACACACATTAAAATATTATAAATGTTATTGTTAAGAAAAATGCTGCTATAAACATTACTGACTATAATAAATGGCATAAACCTGGGGCAGGTCAGCAGTGTAAATAATCAGAGTCTTTCCATTTACCCTTTTGTAATAAATAGGAGATCATGTAACTCATGAAATCATAATTATCCAACATTTCATCATTTGTTTTTTACTTGAAAAGTTTGGGAAGGAATATTTTTCTTTTGCACGCTCCCATCTGTGGGTAATCATTTGTTCTTTAGCTGGTGAAAACTGAGTTCCTAATTCAAAGCTTATCATCTGCCTTAACCTTTTTATCAGGTAATTGGTTTCATGTAAAAACTGGAAAAGTTGTACTGATGAAGAAATGTTGCCAATAAAGGATTTTGTTTGTTTGCCTGATGAAAAATAGCCCTCCACTAAAATCAAAGTTTCATTTTATACAGGACTACAAGATAGAAATAAAACGGTCCTGTTCCAAACTGGAAGAAAACCTAAAATGATGAAGTTGCCTCTGAAAGAAGATTTCTTTACTTGCTCAAAACACATTGATCTTATTTTCTGCTGCAATAGTATTAAATAAGACAAATGGGAAGAAAATAAACTGAAAAGGTGACAAAAATCAAAAATATGTTTCAATCCCACAATATCAAGGCAATATTTCAATATGAAATTACATATATGAAAACATCTCCTTTCAAGTTACCTTGTACACAAAATGGGGTGCTCTCCTTTGACTTTTGTTGTTATCACTTTGGTTTGTTGCAGGCTTTCTTCTTTTTTCTCTTTTTTTTCTACATTGGATCTTGCTTTTATTCAAAAAATCATTTCTCCTCATGTGTTTGGTTTCAGCATTTGACATATGTTTCTTATGCACATATCACAACACGTGTAGGCCTGGACACTGTCACTGGTCTAGACAATATCACTGGGCAAACTTAGTAGTCATATGACAAAAAGAAACTCTGCAAAGTTTAAGAATATTAGAACTAGTACAGAAATTATGTGTTCTGAGCTGACAGGCAATGACCATTCAAAAGTAACATCTAATCAGATATGAAAATAAACACGCACTTAACTTGAGACATTTTGGAAAGAAACGTTTTCAAAGAATGGAACATTCAACACTTGGTGCAATAATGCCTTCTTTACATTGGATGTAAAAAACACCCCAGGTCTCCAAAAATCTCTTTTTCTAATTTTTTTAAAAATATTTAATTTTAGATTTATTAAATCTGAAAGTTGCAGACATAGTTTTTTGCAAACTCAGCATGCTCAATAAGTAACTTTGAGTACCTTTAACAAGACAAGACTGATTTTCCTATTTGGAAGATTAATTTCTCATTGCTGTTGTTGTATAAGTACAGGCCTGTTTTCCTTTGTAATAAATAAAGCTGAAGTCAACACATGTAACCACGGGTATAATACGTGCATGTTATGAAACTTGCCCTGACTCAAATCTGTTTAATGGTTTTCCACTGAAAATTCAACATCTGCCAACACCACACAAATCTTGATAACTGATGTCATCATGAACCCATTAAGCCTTGGTTTTTAACATGTTAGGAAAACAAAGGGTTTATGGAAGACTGCTAACAGAGGGCTAAATCCTGGAGCCCTTATTCAACAGTAGGAATTGTTCCTTAAGTAAGGTGTGAGTAAGAACATCTTAAGCCTGGCAGAATGTAAGCAAGCTCTTGTTCCACATTAAATTTAATTAACCAAGTCATTCATGAAAATGACACCGTAAGATATGAAACCTGTCACTGCAAATCACCTTTCGTCACTGAGGCTGATTTGGGAATGCATGTCCTGCCACACCAGCTACTAGCTTTGATGTGTCACAGCTGTGATACAGCAGCAAGGAAAAGCCATTTAAATAGAGAGGGAGCTTTGGAGGAGTTAGGCATTTTCCCCTAAGGATCTAAAGTTCTCAGCAGAGGCCATCCAGAGATACATATTGAGTAAAAAGGTCTCCATACTAAAATCTCATAATATGCCTGCAGGATCCCTGTAGCGGCAGCTAAGGGAAAAGCTGTGTAGTGTTGAAAAAGTAAGGAGCATCCATCCAGATAAAGGAGGAATCCCATGTTATCTCTAACATCCATACACCTGCAAAGCTGATAATGCTTATCCAGCAGCTTGTTTCCTGGGCACAGAGGTGGTTAATCAAAGTTACAGCATAAGACCTGTGGGGGAGGGAAAGTCATTTAATTAATGTGCCAGATATCCTTGCCAAAGCTTTCGCCAAGATTAGGTTCAGATTGTAAAGAAATCTCCAAGAGAAGGATAATTCTCAACACCTGCGGGCACTTTTATTAGCTGCTTGCACAGAATAGAAAACCTTATGTTAAAGTATTTGTCTCTGCTCTACCAAACTGACCTCACATGCTTTTATCTGGCCATAACCATAAGCAGATTTTAAAGCAGGCTGCAGAAGAGATTGCTAATGGGCAAGTGCTCTGTGGCAAATCCACTTGAATAAAGTAACCTGTGGATGGAAGCAATCACATAAAGCCGTTCAAAAGGGGACACTGTCAAAACAAGGGTAGATTTGGGTACACAGAGAAGGAAGAAAGTGGGAGAGATCACTTGGATCTTTAACACATTCAGAAGGAGGCATCCACCTAATGCAGCTTTATGCTAGATTGATCCAGGTCCAGGCCACCAGGGCAGAACCTTGGCTTTGTTAAGGGCAACAGAAAAACTCCCTGCAAACCTTTAAACCTTTTTCTCCTGAAAAAAACTTCAGCAGTGTTATTTTGCTTGGTTTGTTGGTTTGGAGTTTCTGTTTGTGTTTCTTCAGTTTTTGTTGCTTTGGGGGCTTTTGTTTGTTTGTTTGTTTGCTTTCTTGCAGAGGCAGTTGATTCTACAACACTGCAAACAAGGTTCAAAAGCTGAATGCATAGCCACAATGCTTTTAAGGAAACTAAACCTCAGTAAATACCTGATGCATTTAGAAACCTGTTACAATAAATCCAGGAAATTATTATGTTTTGGTACTGCATAATGTAACTCCTCACTAAAAGAAATTCAAGTGAACTTAAAGGTTTGTTTATCTCTATTTTGTTGTGAAATAATTTGTTTGTATCTGAAAGGAACAGTTACAACTGTCTGGTGGAGGCTTGTGGAATTGTTATTCACTCTTGATCCAATGATATGTATTTTCTGCACATGTAAACAGACAGACACATGCATAGACATGTGCAACCCAATTTCTGCAATGATTGGCAGCAAAACATGAATTCTCAAATGCTCTTCATTCCACACACTTTAAACAGTTTCTCTTTAATCTGTTTTATCCATTTAAATTGTATGTTTTTCTGTGGTTCGAAATACTGTTTTTTCTTTTCTTTTTTTCCTTCTAGATAGAAAAATAGCAAAAGGTGCCTGATTTCCATGCTTTTAGTGCTAATGAAATAAAAACACTAGCAATTATATAAAACATCTGTGACTTTGGAAAATACAGTAAAAATCTTTAGATTTTTCAAGAAACGGCCTTAAAACATTGCCCTGAGCTTTGGTGGTGTTAGTGCTATGGTTGCATTTTCATGTACGTGTCTCAGCTGCCCCAGAACCTCTTTAAATAAAACATTAATGACAACTCACAGGTCAGTAATTTCAGGTCAGATTCTCCCCTCTTCACTCATGCTAACTAGTACCTTATCCTGCAGGAGCCTAAGTCACCTAAATGAATGATGATGACATAATGAATAAATGACCAGGATCATCTGGAAAACTGCAATGAATCTAAACTTCAACCCATCTCTCCTTACATCCTTACCTAGCAAACATCACAAAAACAGTGAATCACCCTAAGCAGCGATTGCCCTTGACATGAGGTGGGGTAATTTATGACACAACTTACTGTGAGGGCACTGTTTCGTGCTATAAAGTGCTGTGTGAGGTAAGAAGAGCAGAGCTGTGACAGCCTTGCCACTTGCAGGCATTTGCAGAGGAATTTCAGAGTCAGATGCTGATGTCATGACCCTAAAACTGGGGAGGCACAGCCCTCCCACAGCCTCTGAGGGTATCTGCAACTGATCTAAGAGCTCACACACCAAAGCAACTCCTGGGCAGATACATCGGTTCAGAGCTGATGTAGCTTTCAACTTTCAGAAAGATGAATATAGTCTTAATTACTACTAACTTTGCCCGCTCTATACACTATAAATCCATAACTATGATTAGCTTTTACAAAGGAGTTAATGGGAAAAAAAAAAAATCAAATGCAGTAGGATATTCCTAAAGGTACTGCTGCTTGTCCAGGAAGATAAAATTGCTGCTAGGGGTTTTTACACTACACTTCCTAATTTTCTGAGTCACAAGGAAAAGAGTGTTCCAGCGCTCTCCACATTCCAAACTCAAGGTGATGGCCTTCTGCCATTATGTTACAACTTACAATGATTTTAAACCTATCCAACAATTTTACTTTGAAAACAATTCTGTGTATATATTGATCATCTTTTTAAAGACTTAACTTAATATTCAATACATCATTTTCAGTACAATAAATATAAAAGACAGCTGTGCAGATATCTTTGCTAGCATTGCTGATACAGGTTTCTCTAGATAAGACCCAACTCTTCATCTTGTTATGAACAATGGAATGTGAAATGATGGAGTCCTGTAAAATGTACCACACTTCTGTGATGTGTGGAATTTGCTTGGGTTCCAGCCCTAAAGAGTACACACATCAGAGTTTTTTACACCTGACTAGTTCCACCAGTTGAGAGAGGGTTACTCATGCGTATCATGTTAAATGTGAAAATAAATGCCCGAAGGATCTTAAGGAGCAACACAGGCACTGAAAGGACAGCATAATCTTGATGGGCAAATAGCAAACATGTTCCTCCATGGGGAAAGGAAAAAAGAAAAAGAGCCTACCATAACAACTTCATCAGTGTAAATTTGGCAAACACAGAACTGTGGAGGCTGACTGCGATTTTTCCACTGTAAGCCTGACCTGTAACTCATTAACCTACCACTAAAACAGTACTCACCTCATGTTCAGTTATTCAAAGAACTCAAAGAAAAAAGAAAGTGGAATAAATTTTTATTCCACTCCCCTGGAAAAAGGGCAAGGTGTGCTGTATTTGTAGACTTTCATAAGCACTAGAAAAAGACTACAAAATAATCTATGACCAACTTATTGAATGTATTCATGTGGTGCTCAGAACAGCTTTCATGCTTTTTTTTTTGTCCACATTAGTGCCACTGGACCGTAACTCTTCCTTGATATTGCATTGTTCTCACATAAAAATAAGCCAACCCCCCTGAACACCAAGATTGCAAGGGTTCAAGACCAATGATAAAAGTGCTACTTCTTTATTTCCCTGGGTACTTGCCACCTGCCCCATTGCTAACACTGCCCTTCCTAACACTTCAGGGTATTTCTGCAAACCCCACAATTACAGCAAAATGAATTTTAAATCTTTTCCTAGGACCCGAGTTCATGAATGGCTGTTAGTTTAGGAAGTATAAATGGGAGGTATTCCACCAAGTACTAACATTACTTTCTATTTCATGGGATTGTGCAGAATTTAAGACAACCTAAAACTTAACCGTGATGGTTGGTTTTGCATATGTTTATCAGTTTGTGTAATTGAAGACAGGTCCATAAACAGAACATCAGACCTTTTTTTTTTTTTTTCTGTTATTCCCTTCATTAGGATGGGATTAGATCACACAAAGCTCATAATATGTGAAAAATTGTGAAGCATTAGATTAGACCACTTTAATGGGAATAAACTCACCGCTTCTCAAATTCCTTCAGGACCTCTGATGGCAGCTCACTGGGAAGTTTCCAAGCAACTGGATGAAGAACTTCAGTCCAGCTTCCCTGAACAAGTATAAGCTGTCATTTGTTGAAGAGTCTTAGGGTGATTTCTTTCTTGTATAACTTCTAGATAAGGGAGCATAGGTCCTTGCAACCTTGGAAACAAAATATTACTTTTACTTTCTTTGATAAAATGCAGGGTTTTTTCTATCTCAAATCCTCCTATCTCATTATTTACTTTTATTTTAAGTTTTCAGGATGCCCTTTGACAGTAGCAAAAGGCACCTGTAAGTTACCAACACACAGAGACTAATCAACCTATTACCCTTCCCCTGCTCTGAAAATTGTCTAGGTAGTATATCACCACCAACCTCAGAGATTCCTAACCTCTGCTTTGGTGTTTTCTGTTCAATTTCAGACCAGAGAAGACTCTGCTTGTCTTAAAGCCTGACTGGTTTCTTCCAGCCTTTTTAACTGATGTAAGGAAAATGCTGCTTCTTACAGTCCTGGACAGTACTCTGCAAGTCATCTTGGAGATCTGAGAGACTGTGGAGTTTTCTGGGAAGAATCTTTCTTTGTTTTTATTTCTGCATTCCAAGCAGATGTAACAAATGTTGCACAAGCACAGAGGAGCATAACTCTTACAAATGACTGTTTTTCAGAAGTGGTGCCAAAAACGCAACCTATTGTTGGTTTGTGTTTTCCAGCTGCATAGCAGAGGCTGAACAGCACTGCTTTTGCAGTCTAGAGGAAAACTCCTGCACTTATACAGGCAAACTCCAGGACTGGATTTTCTCTACTACCAGGTCCAGTTCTATAAGATATAACCTTCAAATGGAGGTGCAGCCTAATCCTATTCCAAGTTACATGCGCCTAATTTTGAAGCTTTATGCTTGAGGGCTATCCACATAGAGAGGGATACTGCATGTTGCTCACTCTTCTTCCTGTTCACACACTTTTATTGCTGTGATCCAGTTGTACAAAGTAGCTTATAAAAAAAGATAGTTTGAGATACTGTATTCCCGTTTCTGCCAGTAAAGCATAGCCAGACAGACACTACCAACCATATAGTTTCTTTTTGTCTTTCCTCTTCTTAGAAATGCTGGTTTACAATGGGTTAAAACTCTGCTGCTAAGCACTGGCCATTTTAAGGTGTATTCTTCTCCCCTGCTGATTTGCCCTCTGACCTTCTGGGGGCCAGGGTGGCTGCAGACTTCATTTTTACTCTATTTCCTGGTCTCTCTCCTGGCTGTGCTCTCAATGTTTCCACAGCAGATTAATGACAGCTAATAATATCTGATATATCTGGACATTGCCACATAATGAGTTGCAGTCCCACTGGGTGCCCAAAGTGTCACTACTAACAAATTCACCAGAGCTGCACATAATTAGCATGTAAAGGGAGTGATCATGCAGTAAATCTGGAGGGGAAGATGGATAGCCCATGAGGAAAAAATATAAGGAAAAACTACTGTTCTTAACACTCATTGGTAAATGTATGTTTCTTGCCATGAATATTTTCTTGATAACAAACTGTGGACAGGTTACCTTTACAGTAACATTATTCCTTCCACGGCTGATAGGCAGAATTTCATTATGCCACTGCTAATGTTTCAATATTTCTGCAAAATGTCACCATATGTAAATTAGAAGAGGTTAGGGTTTCCATCCTAGTTTTCTTTCAAGATGCTCTGTCCCTTTCTGCTGTGGCCTAATTCCCCTTTCTCCTAGTTAACAGACATGCTAACACTGGCCCAACCTTGCAAAATCAAAATGGTGCTGGAGCATCTTCCTTCTCCAATAGCTAAACAGGAATGAAGAAACCCAGCACAAGATATGAGAGCAAAATTGAGCATAATCTTTCCTGACACATCAGAACATATCCATTAAAACAAAACATGGACAGTGTGAGTTACCTGATGTGATCTGAACACAGGTCTCTATCTTGTGACCATCTGGCTGCCCATCACACCCCTAAATGCAGCCTGCAGTCTGGGTATGGGCAAAGAGGCTTTCCCAGGAGGAGGAGGAGGTCGACAAGGAGCAGATGAATTGTCCTGATGGGCTGCATTCAGCCTGAAGAGCCCTAAAAGGGACAGCTCTGCTCTAGTTTAAGTCAGTCATTTGTCCTCATTAGAAACCATTGCTCAGCAGTGTTAAAGACTTGGTTTTCCTTTGATGTTGTGTCATTCACAGGCCTTTTGCTTCTTTGAGGTCTGGGTGGGAACTGCAGTTGCATGACTCCAGCTCTGAAGTTTATTTGAGCAATTGCCCAAAATGTGGCTTATTCCAAGTGCAAGGTTTTTTGGGGTTTTTTTAATTATTATTTTGCTGAACAGAGAGGTCTTTGGCCCTGAAGGCTTCAGACTTTAAATTGTTCATAAGGCACTTCTATCATTCGAGGGGGGAAAAAAAAAAATTAGCCTCACTTGAAAAGCCAAATCCAAATCCCAACAAACAAACAAACAAAATATACTGCCTATAACACCATTTTCCTCATAATAAATAATTATTCGAATATGAAAAAAATGCATTTTAGTTTAGTTATATAACTTTATATAAAATTATATAAATTTATATAGGTATATTCATTTAATGAACCAATACTAGTAAATAAATTATAATCTATAATTTATATACATGTTATAATTATATAAATTTATGTAATTATATAAAAGCATGGATAGTTTAACTTAATTTGATCTCTATAACCACCTTTAGCAGAGAGAGTGTTGGCCAGGAGAGCCTTGTGATTCTCAGGCTAAGCAAGCACAAGCCAACAGAAGCAATTTTATATCAAAGGCAGAAGTTGCACAGAGCTCAGGTACCAGCCCCAGTTGTGATGCTGGTGAGCACTACCCATAAACCCTGACACTTTTAAGAGTGTGAACTGCTGCTCAGCAATGCAAGGATGCAGCCTGGAAAGAACAGTAGCTACTCCTGCCCACTGCTGCATCCCTGTTTCTGCCATTAACTAAGTGCTTGTGAGACCCACAGGTCAATTGATAAACTCCAAATATCTCTATTTCAAACTCATAGTGAGTTTCACGCTGGCTTGTGTTCTGTTGGAGAGTCACCTTTTGGAGTCATGTGGCTTTAGCCTCTAGACACTTTTTTTGAAAAGGGTTTCCAAACTGGATGTATAAACCCTAGAGACTTAATAACAGCACAAATATTTTAAACCCAAGCATTTCTTTTAAAAATACTGCCATTTTTGCATCTTAGAATAGAAAGTCCTATTGGGTTTTGGAAGGAAAGAAAAAAGAGAAAAAGAAAGAAATGAAAAATCTTTAAATGTTTCCTGACAAAAAAAATAACTTTGTTTTGAACCCCTTGTTCTATTTCCTTGCCTCTTCAATCCATATGGTAGCTCTCAGCACAATTATTCAGGATTTACCTTTTGACATAATTTCTTTGAATACAAAAAGACCAAAAAAAAAAAAAAGAGAAGCAAATAAAACCAAACAAAGCCAAAAATTAAAGCAAGGCTTATATTGTTTATCTTGTTTTTAATGAAAGAACGAAGCTCACAGCCTACCCAGCTCCCACAGGGGCCTTTTTTTATGCGGTCTTAATTATAATTAACTGACAGTGATTGATGGACAATACTGAGGTCACAGTAGATACAACTGCACCGTTCTATCCCATTCACTTTTCTACTTTTTACAAGTCTGCTTATAGCTGAATAATATCAAATGTGTTATTTGTCCAATATTAATTTTGCATTTAAAGTTCCTCTGAAATGCATTTGCCCAATTGTTCTGTCATCTTGCTGACTGGGATTTCACACAGTCAGGTTTCATTCTGTGCCAAGTTTAAGGAAGTCAACTACTTTTTTTTTATTTGAAATACATGAAAACATTCATGTACATTTACATATGCTTTGTCAGTAAAAGTATTTCTACTGGAAAATGGACCCCAGGACACTGAGGTTGTACAGAATTTTTGAATGTGTCCACGTGGAATTATGTTGAAGGAAACATGAGTCTTTTTTAGTTTCATTTCAAAATATTGTTGTTAGCATTGCAGTAATCTCTAGGGGTACTTTTTATATGCACTGAACTGTTTTTCCACAAAATCACCTTTGCTGAAAAACTCCCAGAGTGTCACATCCAACTTTGGTCTTGTTGAATATCACAGCCTCTCACACATTGTCTAAAATGACCACATGAAATTACATTCTTTTCCTTATTCTTCAAATCTACTATTTTAAAAAATTGTTGTCATTATGCTGGTTGTGTCAGCCTTAAAATTTTGTGTGTATATATCAACAGTTTCAAAAGCTTTTTGCACAGTTCTATTGCTTTACCAGGAAAATGGGCCAATCTGAAACGTGTGTGTTACACAGAAGGCCTCATGTTTTGAATTTCTTCATCTGACAGGTGAATTCTCTCTAGCATTTTATCACTTCTTACATTTAAATTATATTATTTTAACTGCTTTTCTGAAAGAGTCTTTCTTTCTTTTATTGGTTGAAAGAAAAATAAGTTCTTTTTAGACATGCAGTGTTCCCTTAACAGCTTCACTGCCCTTTCAGTGTGTCATTACATATAACAAAATGTACACACAATGCATCCCTTGGGAGTTGAAGCTTATCATGGTGCAGTACTTTCAAAGTGAGTGTTTTATACCATTTGGCACCCTGAGGACATGTGAGGTGACACCACTGATCTCTCAGGGGAGACCTCGCTGATTTCTTACAGCTCTTGCTGATGAAGAAATTAGTCAATAACTGTATTTTGTAAATTCTAGCAGCCTTTTCTTTCTTTCCCTCCCATGAGACAGAGGCTGTGGTAAAACTGCATCTGCCTGGGCCTCAAGGCATGTTCAGTTTTTGCCTACCTTTATACCCTCCTTGATGAGAGTAACAAATCAAGTTCAAGCATCCTGTACTGAGGGATCCTTCACTGAGTCAGACACTGCTAAGCCCTGACTACTAGGTAAGACTTCCATGGAGGTCTATCAACAAGTCTCAATCATCCATACAGGTTATTGCTCAGGGACAAGGGACACCTCTTTCTGCCCAGGGGCTGCCTGCTGTCACTGAAGCATCCTTTTCCAATACAATCAGTGACCATTTGACACACAGGGGACTTCCAGACTTCCAGGATTATGGCCAATAAACCTTCCCCACTATGAGAAGAACCACTAGTGGCCATGAATCATGCATTTTTCAAGCACTAGAGAAGATGGGCAATACATAAAGACCTTTTTACTTAAATAATTCTTGAAGAATGCTTTCCTTAAGAATAAGCTGGGAAATGTTGGTCTGTGCACAAGAGAACATACCCCCTGCCTCATGCAGAAATCACATGGTCCCACTGCTTCACAGGCACCCACAAATGGAAAAAACAACTGCAAGAGAAGTGAAAGTGGGTTTTTTTCCCCTTCAGCTGAAGCGAAAAAGCAGCAACAACAAATGATTTTGTGTCAAAAGATGCCTTCCTTCCAAGTGACCTGAAATTAAACATATCCTTGTCACATAATGTGAGCAAAGCAAAAAGCATAGAATCATAGCATGGTTTGGGTTGGAAGGGATCTTAATGATCATACAGTTTTTTTACATGATGAGAAGCATCACAAATAGGAAAGACTTAAAATATTTTGACAGTTTCTGAGCAAGTAGGTGACTCAAATTCAAAACTTACCAGGTAAAGGTAGAAAAGGAACTGAGCTCTTCCAAGTCCTAACCTCTGCAGTTCTGGGACGGTTGAGAGGCCAGGGCAGCTACATCCTCTACATTATAAAATTTTAGTCTCAATTTCTGTTATCAGAGATAATTACTCATGAATATGACACGAGTCAGTGCTTTTCAACAGGCTTGTTTCTAATTTTATGTACACCCACCTATCACATCTCTATAACTAACATCAGGAACATATAGTAATGAAGACAATCATCCCATAATAAATAATCTGGTATTTGAAATAACCTCAAATTACAACAAGCAGGAATTAGAAATTGCATCCAGAATTTAGGGAGAGAATGATATGTTTATATTCTATGGTACTTTGCACATGACAAATAACACCTGAGGCCATTTAAGATCCAATGCCACGGGGTAAAAGACATCCTTAATTTTATGCTGGTGACCCCTTATACACAACAAAATAGCAGTTAGTCTTACCTTCCAAATCCTCTTTGGTGAACTTTCACTTGCTCTCAGCAAGGCATGGGTAGAGATTTTTGAACTTCAGCCAATGGTACCACCTTCCTGTTTTGATACTTTTACAGCTTCTAGTGCAGTCAAGGTGCGTCTTAGTGAGATATGGAGTTTACAATAGACTTGGATCAAATGAGTTTCAGGATAGAATCCAATTTACCTATACAAGTAGTCATTCTGCTTCAAAATCTAGAAAGACCACCCTATACTGCAGAATCATGACAGCCTAAATCAGGCTTCCGCTTTTCTGTTTAACTCTTAGGTCGGCAGAGTTGTTGTTGCTGTGAGCAAGGGAAAATGAAAGAGCTCCAACTATATGTACCAGGAAAATGAACAATACCCAAAGCCTGTATCACTTTCTCTGGGAAGTTTCTTTTCAAAACTGAAGTATGTAATTAGAGACATTTCCTCCTCTTTGAATTTTTGATACACCAGGAAAAGAGCTCTCCTATTTGAAGCAGAATGCTCACAGGATCACATGAATGTCTACTCCAATTAATATGAGCAGAGTTTATTTCTATGTCCCTTTGTCCCACCAAGTTTCAGGCAAGGTTTTCTAATGCAGTTTGAAGGTTGCTATCAGGCAAGCAACCAACCTCTTTCCAGAGTGGACAAATCAACTAGTTAAAACCCCTGCCAGTGTCATGACTGTGTACACAATTCTAGTCTTACCTTGCTCACCACATGACGTCTAGCTGGGTACAGATGTTCCAGCTTCCATGTTGTTATATCCATTTGTACAGGCACCCATGCATTTTGAGCCAGTGTTACTTTGCCATCATGTTATACAGGGGATTTGGAAGAAAGGAAAACAGCCTCTACTAAACTTGGTGATTCATTTAAACAAGGTTTTTTTCCATAAAGCAAAATTTGTACCAGTCTACATCCCAATTACCTCAGACAAATCTTCCATGATTTGTAATTACATTATAATTTTAAATTAATCCATCCATGAATAACAGTTGTCCTTTGTTTATTCACTTGTTTAGACTGGTCTAAAAAATGAGCAAAGCTTTCAGCCATTTATAATAAAGGCAAAATGACCAAAAAGACCTACTTTTTTTTAGTTTGCATTAATGAGTTCATCCCAAAATATATATGCAATAATATAAGAAATTAAGTTATAAATGTAGGGATGTGCTCCGAGACACCATGAAAATCTGCATGCAAATGCATAATAATCACAAATCTACATTATTACAATATTAAAAAATACCTACAATTAAATTATCATGTGGAAATAATCATAATGTTATTGGAAACTCAATTATTGTGGCAACCCTTGTCGGGGAATTAGCAGGCTATGGCAAAGGCAAGTCAGACCTGTATTCATCAAATATATATTATCACAATATTACATGTTCACTTCGATTCCATGCAAAGACAAACATCCTCACTCACTAGTATCTGCTCAATGCATTTGTATTATTCATGAACAACTCTGTGATCTATTATACATACAAAACTGATTGTACGCTGCTTGCCGGAGGCTACAACGCAGAGACACAGAATTAATTTTATTATATACACATGCATGATAATTGTGTAGAATTCGGTCAAATATCAAACTCTGCTCCTGTGCTCCATTATTTTACTTTCCAAAAAGAGGTCTAAGGTCAGCAGCAATTTCTCTTTGGTGACAGTGAAACTCTTTGTCATTTAGAGTAGAAAGTTCCTGGGTACTAACGAGCCTGGAGCTGTGATGAATGGTCACACATTCCCTTTCCTTTCCAACCCCCACCCATCAAAGGGAAAATGTAACTTTTGTTGAGATTCTCAAGAATTTCTTGCTGCTCGTGCACACAGAAGTCACTTTGGGCTGGGGATTTAGAGACTTGATTTATCAGAGATGGAGGCAACTTTTTTGTTTGTTTGGTAGATTTGACTAAAATTGTGTGATAAGATGAGCAATACAATTAAGGAAACTTATTTGCAGCTGTAGGAACCATTGTTATTTTCAAGGCATTTAAATATAACTTTCAAAAGAGTTTTCACAGGACCCTCTCCCCTGCTTCAAGTTTTCACTAAATTTAAAAAAGCAAAACTCCCTCCCCTTCCTTCAGTAGCACAAGAGACTGATAGGAAGGCTTTTTTCATCTTCTCCTGAGTCTTCCAAACATCTTGCTAGAAAGAAAAAGATAAGTACCAAACAAGACATTTGTAATTATTAGAAAACACCAGAAGACACACTGAGAAGAGATTTGAACTAGACACATGATCTCAAAGTCCTGGACTGGATTCAAATGTCACTGAAAGCCAGCAGGACACTACTTCAATATGTCACAATTTAGGTAAAAACCAGGTCTAGGGGAATAAGTTGTATGTGTAAATTTTGGCGACAATAACTACTGTCACTCAACTTCAGAGATCGGTGTCATCTCCCATATACTGCAGTCACACAAACAATCCTTAGCATGCATCTAGCCCAATAATCCAAAAGAGTGTTTTCAGGAGTGAGAAAAAGAAAAGGTCATCCTTAACTAAACAAAAAAGCTGTCCAGTGTGCCATTCTCCAGGCTGCATTAAAAATCAAACCCTGAGACATCTTTCCTTGTAGTTCCAGTCACTCTCACTATCCATCCGCCATGCAGGCTTCAGGCTCATCCTAATCTATGAGCTTTAAGAATAAGGGACATTTACTCCTTGTTCATTGCATTTGGAGCAGGGTCCCAGTCAAGCATATCCCAAAACCACCTTTCTATTACTGTACTTCTTTCAACAGTCATAAATCAAAGGTGCTCTCCAATGCATTTATATTTGAGATTCGTAACATTTATAGAAATAAACTGTAACAAGGACTCAAAAGGGTTTCTCCAAGTCTACTTGATCCAGGGGTGATTTAAACAACCTCATCTTTAAATTTCTCTTTTGTATGCCCATGTAACACCCTGAGTCCATAATTTTCATTATTCCAAGAACAATGCAGGGTGATTTGTATTTAATATTGCATAGCTCATAAGTTTACCACAATACCATAAAGTTACTATAAATTGGTAAAATCTTCACTATCTTAATTAAGGAACGTGACAGACACACATGAAAATCTCAGGAAGGAGGAATTGAAGTAATCCCTCACACAGCTCCATTACAAGAGGTAACAAGTGAATATCTTAGGGTGACTGACTCGCAGCCATCCAACAAAAACAGCAAACCCACAGTTCTGAACGGTTTCCAGGGCAGAAGTTTAGCTAACCTCAATGGTGGAGATGAAGAAGAAAAGCACTTGTGTTAAAGAACATCTTGGTAATGCATTTTATCACTTAATTGTCTAAAATTCAATTCTGTTCTTGAAGATTTCTGGTTTTAAGTAGGCGTAAGCCACAACTTTTTAGTGGTAGCAAGTATTCCAAGAGAGATGACACCTTTTAAATACCCCACTTTTTCACAGGAAAGCCATGACTATTTTCTTCTGTTTCAGAATTAGTTGAGCAGCAGGACCTGAAGGCTCAGGCAGCATAATTTATCTTCAAGTTTTGCTGTAGAACTAAGTAACATAAGTTCTCAGGTTGCAGAGAGGATTTCTCACAGAGATCATTATTTTGACAGGCTCTGAAAGATGGTAAAGATAATGGGGAGAAGGACCCTACCAAAGCTATTTGGTTTGCCACCAGTACCCAAGACCTGTGAGACCCATGTGAGTTGAGTTCAGGTAAAAATGCAAATTTTAAGAAATTTAGTTGAACCTCATCCAAACTACCACGGCTCTTAAGCATATGAGGAGGTCAAACAATTTGAAAGGACAGACTTTTATTAAACTTAAGACTGTTGCTCTGTCTGGTATGCCTGAAAACACCTTCATGAGTTACCCATGGCATTCTGGCACTTTCTCCCTGGCCTTCAACTTCCAAAACACACAAAATCATACAAGGAAAAAAATCATCGCTGTTAAACCACATTTCCAAAGCTTCTAAAATAAACTAATTTAAAAAATCATATTGCTTTTAATTGATTTGTCCAACTTCACTTATGAGTAGCCACACTAGAAGCACCAGCTGAACAGCACGTTGTTGCAAAGACTGATGTTATTTCCCCAGTTAACATTTATTTTGCATGTGCCCATAGAAGTACTACATGGAAAGAGTGCATACACACGCACAGAATAAGTCCTGGCTCTATTTTCCTGCCAGCTATCAGGCAGCATTGCTCATGCACAAATCTTTCAGAGTTTAATATTCATAAAGCAGAAGAATCTACCGATCTCAGTTAGAATCAAGAAATTTTAAGAAATGTACAAAACAAAGATTGTCACAGTTCTGCCACAAAGAATTTACAATTGGACAGGTTGACAGACTAAGTATTGCTGCACTGTTATGTGAGAAGTACTTTTTAATGTTATTCTAGTCACTCTTGAATGCAACTACAACACTCTAGGTAGCTCCATGCAGTAATGTAGGGCATTCCTGCAACAAATGCAAGACAATACTGTCCTTCAGCAGCTACTGAGGCAAAGCAGTTACTTTGTCTTACCAGGATTTTTTGTGATTTTGTTGGGGTTTTTGTTGTTTTGTTTGGGTTTTTATGTTTTTTTTTAATCTATTTTATTTCAGTGGAAGGTTACACGAGAGTATTAGTCAATCAGAATGTAATTTAGGAAATAATTTTTTTCTAGTCCAGAAAAAAGTTGACCCACATTAACGACAACATTTTGACTATCTTCTTAATGGAAACAATTTAACAATTGGTTTCAAAATGAAGTAATATTTTTGAGATGTGACCCTTCTCCAACACTTCTTTCCCCAAGAGAGATGATGTAAGAGTGGTTTGCTTGAGCTTGTTTCACGTAACACTTACTCTTAACCAATCACAAAAAGCCTTTTCTAGTTCACGAAGTAGGGGGCAGGGGATGGAAATAATAGATTTTTTCCATAGCCCTGTTGGCCGTGATCAACATTCTTTCTTGAGAGGTGTGTTAAGAAAGAGCAGGTTACCTTTAAGGTGTGTTTGGTATTTAAGCATTCTTTAGGAAACCTGCATTGCTGAGAAAGAACAGCTTTCCCAAGGCCGAGCAGAGAGCTAGATGGGATCGGAGCTCAGGAGTAATGTTTCCCAGGCACATGTGACCCCCAGCTCTCTTCTGTAACCCACTAAAGGCCTCTGGCAACCTGAATTCCCCAAATGAGGCAGAGAGGATGCTCCTTCAAATATCTCCTTGATGCCAAGGATGTTTCTATGGTAATTCTGCATTCAAAGTTACTAGTTCGTGCTGTGTGAGAGGCTACACAAGGGCCCAAGGAGATGAATGAACCTGTCTAAGGTTGTGCATACCCAGGGGGCTTCCATAATTTTGGGTGCACAGAAATACAAAGACGGAATAATGACAATGTTGTGCTGCACTTCATTTGTTGAATTACTTCAATACCTTGCTCACAGATGTGTGCATGTGAATATAATCAACCAAACTCCTCGTAGACAGCAGAGATTATTTTGAGGGATTATTCCTGCTTCTGCTACAGAAAAAAAAGAAGCACCAGCCTTTCATAACCTCTTGAATACACCGTGGTGTGTATGCATGCATAGACCAACATCTTCTTCCAACATGCACCAAAAAAAAAAAAAAGTGAGAATAAAAAGTTTGTTATATATTATTCCAGAAATAACAGATTTGCCTTTTTATGCAGGAAAAAACCCCCACACCAAAAACTTGTTTGATTGCTCATCTACTTAAGCAATTAAAAAAACCCAAAACAACTGCAGGAAACGAAAGGTGGAATTATCAGAATAAGCATCTGAAGAAAATGAGATTTTTTCCATATCACTTTAAATCCTAGAAAAGGAAACATTTTTTACCTTTTCTTCTTGAATCATATTTTGCTTCAGATGCTAAAACAGCACATTCAACTATTCAATTTGTTGTTCAATAATTGGCACTCACAATGTCTTTTAAACGGATACAAAAAAAGTTGCATCTTTTTGCTTTCATTTTCCCTGTATGTTTGTTGCATACTGACGTCAAATTCCCTGCAGGCATCCTAACCTTGCAATTGGAGAAACAGTGCTCCAGGGTTTTTCACATGTCTAATACACCTGGATAAAAAGTGCTAATTGTCACCAGCTTCCATAAAATGACAGCAGTAAGGCACAAAATGTGCTTGATTTGCAGATGCTAGTGCTACTGGGAGTTAGCAGCAGATTAATAATTGTGCAGACCTCAAACATTCCCCTGCCACTGCCAGCCTGGCTTTCCAATGCAATGTCAGATTACAAGGCCTTTGTTTTTAGCTTGCTTTCCTGAGGAAAGCTGGCTTAGGCAGTTGCACTCTTTCCCTGTGTATGTGTGTTTGACTGTCCTGCCTTCCCACAATAATTTCTGGTCAGTCTAAATAAAATTTAAAGGAAAGTAGAGGTTGCAAACATACAATGGCCTTAGCAGTTTTGTGAAAAACAGGCAGCTAGGTAGATACAATCAAGCCTGAGCTTAAGTGTTTAAAATATCCTGGCTTTCCATATTCAGGTATTCTTGCAGGAAAACAAACCCTAATTCTGTTCAAATTTTGTTAGCGCTGAAAGTAGAAGGGAGATGTGCCATATCACATATTCAGCAGGCAGCAATCTTGCATCTGATCACCTTTATGGATCAAGTGTCAGAATAGGTTCCCAGTTTGTGGTGTTTTGTGTTTTTTTTTTTTTTCCTTTTTAGAAACCTATATGCCAAAAAAATCCTATTTCATCTTGAGGCTTTGAGTGTGCATCAGGAGTCAGCTTTGAGTGTGCATCAGGAGTCAGCTTCTCGCACAGGTTCAATCTTGCTCTGGTTTCCTCCAGATAAGCTCAGGGGCCCACACTTTACCTTCTCTGCTCTCTTTTTGCTCTGCTGCTGCGGTTATTGTTCCCTTTCCACTCTCAGCACACGTGGGCACATACCCCTGGGTATGAGGACACCACCCCTGCAGCATGCAAGCTTACCGGCGGCTCTGGTGGCATTACAAAGCTCATTATTGCATGCAGCAACATGATTACGGCGAAGGTGAGGGTGAGGTTGAGCAAATGTGTTTCAACACTTCTTTCTTGGTATTTATTACTGTGCCATAGCATTCCTGTAACCTGGCCTGCTGCTGCTCCAGCTGCCTGTGCAAGCTCCTGATGGAGCGCAACAGCAGGAGCCGCCGGTACATGGCTAGCTGGAGCCGGTACTTCTCCTTTTCCTCCTGTTTCTTATTTTCTAAGGTCTCCATTACCTTTGTGGTCTTCATCCAAATCACATGGCCCAAACCACAAGAGGTCATATCGCCCTCAATGCCGCTCCCCTCCTGCTGCGTGTGGCAGTCCCCGTGGTCAGTCCCAGCCTGCGGGGGCTTGCTGGTCTCACAGGGCACCCCTGGGACCTGCAGTGTGTCCAAACTCAGTTCACCATTACAGCAGGGGCTTCTGGAGCACAGAGGTGCAATGTCCACAGGCTGCATGTTACCAGCTGGGTATGATGAGCTACCTAATGATGCATCTACAGCTGTCAGATGATGCTCAGCCAAGCCAGAGGTCATCCCCCGGGCCTGGCCACCACTAACCATCTCTGGGCCAGTCAGGGCTTTTACCTGGGCCACAGCCTTGGTGCAGAGGATAGACAGTCTTTCTGGCACCATTGAGCTTCCCATGTCTTCATTACGGCTGGCTAAGGAAGGGCTGGCAAAGCAGCCAGGGGATGCCGTTACAGCATCTTGATTCGGAAATCGATCTTCATCATCACTATCATTTTGGATCTTCTCTTCATCTCCTGGTATTGCAGCTGCTGTCTCAGCCATTTAATGCATGAGCTACAGAAACCTTCTGTGGACAAAGGTGAAAGCAAAAGGATTTCAGTTCTACATACACACACACGGAGAAGCCCAGTGCAGTGACATTTGAAGAAAGAACCTCTCTTTATATTTAAGCAATGGACCTATTACTTTTCTAATAAAGCACAACCCCTGGGTCACTTCAGGCCATTTCTTGTGATTTGCATTATATGTTCTTTGAGACACAACATTAATCCAATAATAATTAAAATGATATACTGTACTATTAACATTCTCAAATCTTTAAAGGCAAGTGATCTATCCCTGCAGCACTGGCTGTGCTGACTAATTAAGCAGAATACAGTTGTAAATGGGCATTGTAAGCACTTCTCCCATTTAAGAACACAGCTCTAACAAGTGTAGTTTGTAGAGACAGGCGAGTTATCAGGATTGATCAGCTTTAAAGAGAGGTGGATGTACCACAAACAGCAGGTTGCATTTAAATGCCCTCTCCAAGATTAATCTGTCTGCTCCCAGTTTGTTTACAAGGTTGCCTTTCCCCCTCCTATTAATTCTAACTGTAAAGCTGTATTAGCACCACACTAGCCAAAGAGAGGAAAAAGAAACCAAACACTTACCGAGGTGACTGGGGGAAAGGAAAAGAGTTACAGTGCATTGTGTCTGTGTATCATGTTTTCTTGAATATGAGTCAGCACAATCTGGAACAGAAACATCACGGTGCTGGAGCAGGAGCAGCAACAGCATTACGCTGTTCCACCCAGCAACAGCACAGTCAGTCCCAATCACAGAGGAGTGCAGGGCTGCTTTCTTCTCCCTCAGTGGCCATTCCTTCCTGGCATGCAGCTTTTATGCCATCTTCAAGCATCAAAATTAATGCCAGGATTGGATGACACCTTTTTCCCCACCACAAAAACAACCATACCTGCTTCACCTGTTCTACAGGGGGCAATACCTATGTCCCGTTCCACCCCTGACAGTCAGCAAGGAGGTAGCACAGCACCAAAAAGAGGGTGAGGCATTCTGGACTCCACTATTCACATTTTCCTTCAGAGAAAATAAGCTTAGATAAACTTGAGCTGCATGAACAAGCTGAATCCAAAAACTAAACAAGCATTCAGCACCAACCAAATGCCTAACATAAAGACAGGCAGAAGCTGTAGATTGAAGTGTTTAATGTACACCCATGTTTAATCAGGCTGGCCTAATCTTTACGGAGCAGTCCTACGTCCAAGTAAGCCAGCCCACAGAACAATAAGCTTTATCTGCACTTTTGATGTTCAGAAAAGCTACCTTCAGCATCCTCTCTCACTCGTAGTGCCAAGAACAAAATGCACAAATAATCTCTCTGCATCTACTTCAATCAATTCACCACAGGGCATCAGTTGCCCCAAGACTTTCTCTACTCCATTCTGCTAATATAAACAAAGAAAGAAGCAAACCAAAATAGTATCTAGAATCTTCGTGCAGTTGGAAAAGAATGAAAGTAGATCCTATCTCCACTTCTGTGTGTGCTGCAGTACAGATAATAATTTCTTATTTTTCACTTCTGTACTGACTAGGCATCTTTCTGATGAATCTGTTAGGATATACTTACAAACTCGAACATAGGAAGCCTGGTTAACATAAATTCAGATTTATACCCTGAGGTCTAACTTGAATGCATTTTTTGGTGCAAGAGGTAATTTGCACTGAATTTGTAAAATAAACTAAACTAAACTTGCTGTGCTTATGTGCCAGATCATGCTGCAGATTATATAAATAATACTAGGAAGAGATTAATATCCAGTGAGTTAATAAACCCTGCAAGTTTATATCTTGGTGATTCCCATTTATCTGAATCACAAAGTACGGTAATTGAAGAATATGGAATTCAGATAACAGGGATTTTACTGTATTAACACACTGAAAAGGTTCATTGTAATACAGCATTATATAGAGAGCCTTTTAGTTTTAGCTGCTCTCCTCTCCAAAGCACTGCAGGCATATCATCCTGCTACAAAGAGGACAGTGGATGGGTGCTAGGCACTACCTGATCTCCAGCTATGCCAATACTTTTCTATTAGCAATAGTGTTCTGTTCCTCACTTCTACATTAGTAGCAATCTTATGAAAAATAAGGATTTTCTAATAGTCTACCAAGGCATGAAAAAAAGTTTGGAGTGTTGGAGTGGGTTTTGTGGGTTGTTTTTTGTTTGGTTTGGGCTTTTGTTTTTTTGTTTGATTTGGTTTTGGTTTTTTTCCAAAGCTCTCTACAGCATTAATTTTTCAGCAAAATTTTACAGGCAGTACTGTTTGAAGAGATGGGGAGGGGGACAAAGAAGTCATTTCGCCCACCAAATTAGAGTCACCAAAAATAATATTAACTGTTTTATAGGTGTGTATCTGGGTGGAATAAGTAGCATCTGATACGATCAACTAAACAATAAAACTCCAATCAGAACTCATTGAGCTGGATGGCTTTTCACAGAATATTATTACTTCAGCTGTAATCCACAAAGCTTAATAGGAAAAAGTACTCAGTCCATTGAACTTAGAGAATCAGTGCAATAGAAATACTGTAAGAGATACATATTTATTATTACTAAAATACAAGTGCCATTTATGGCCAGGGCTGCATGCTTGCTATCATCCTCCCCTCCATTGTTTACAAGTTCATAAAATCTCAGCTGGAGAATCAGATGGAAAGGTTCTAGATTTGGTTTCTACCTGAAGGTGAATATATACAGAACACTTCAGTCAGAAAGACAGTGACGCTCAAATACAAAAGCAGGAACAAAACCAGTCTTATGGCTGGGAAGACTTATGGAAACCTTTCAGGAGAAAGGTCTTTTGTGAAACTGACAGACTGGGGAGCAGAGAACAAGACCACAGCTCACTTCAAAGGGAAACATGTAAAGTCTTGTTCTGAGATGACACAAGATCCTTCTATTCACTCAAGACTGTTTCCTTGACTAAGTGATTCCTACAATTCATTTCCCTTTTATTTGCAATTTGACAGACCAATAGAGACCTGAAGAGACCTTATGTTAGTTTCTTCCTCAAAAGGCACACTGTGCCACTTCCCTGGTTAAGAAACACTGATAAGAGTTTGCTGATGCCCCTAAGAACCTGTCACAGGAAGATTCTGTTCAATGCCACTTGCTCACTCCTGGACTTGTTTTTCTGTTTGTGGGAACCTTTCCAGGCAGAAGCTGCTTCAGATTTCACAGTCAGTCCAACACACTGAGAGTTTCATGTAGGTAAAAAGAAAGCAAAGAGCCTTTGGTTGAGGTTCATTGCATTTCATTACCAGCCACTCACAGGTAGATGCAGCTGCAGCAGTTTCAAGGTGTAGATGGACCCTGGGGAGCCACCTTCAAGCTGTCAGTCTTGCGTGCCCCTGCAAGGTCTGTGTCAGCAGAGGTTTTTAATCCTGTGCACTCCTTCAGGTATTAGCTACAAGGGGTCCCTGGCAACCCACAGGCTTGTAAGTGTAAGCACATGCTGAAATGCTCTGTGCTTTCAGGTTTATGGAATGAGTGTTTAGGCATCACAGTCTTGTGTGGTAGCAGAAAAGACCTGGTCATGGGGAAGTCCCTGCAGACAGTCAGGACAACTATTTCTCCTTTATCTTCCAATTATAATGCCATTCTTGAGCATGGACAGATGTGAGGACAGGAAGGCACTTGATCTTGTTATTTTATTAAGTATAAATGTTTTACTGAAGTTCAAAGGATAACAGTCAAACACATTTACAAGCAGCATCAAAGATTATAAGCATTGGTGAAGATATGCCATTAATAGACCATGGCCTGGGATACTATGTTGTTTTGTATTTGAGTTTGGGGAGTACTTTTAACAAAGTAGTAAAAAATATCCTATTACATGGTAGTGTAATTCCATGTTATATATTAATTGCTCTTAAAGATCAAAAGCCATATTTTGTCTGTTAATGTACACGCTTGCATGGCCTCCTATGAAACCAATGAGATCCTCATGTGTGCGTCTGAGGCCGAAATTTTTCCCCAAAGATTCTTTAAAATCTTTTTACAGGGCAGTAAGCTGTAGGAGAAAGTCATATGTTCCCTTTCTTCTGCCTTCATTCCCAAAACAGACGGGAGTTCTTGCAGGCTACTCTGCATTATGCTGGGTGGTAACGGCACCCTGAGAGGCCACTGGCCAACCAGGGACTGCCATCATTGTGCTGGCATGCTCATCCACACCTAGGCATTTCTGTAAGCCTTTTACACCAACAGAGAAATAAGAAATGGAGCCCAGATCTATGTGAAGCTCACTGATGACATCAAGAAGTGCTCTAGATATTTCAGGGGCAGGGAAAACCATGGCAGGACATCTCAAGGGCTTTCACACAGAAGGAAATTAGGAATCTAAACAGAGTTGCAGTGCAATTGTGTGTTCAGATAACCTGGAAGCATTTAAGCAAAAGTAGAGTGGATCCATGATTTTACCAGTGAGGAAAGGTTCAATGGCTCTGAACATGAAAATTCAGGCATTTGAGCAGACCGACTTTATATCAAGGGTAAAAAACATTGAAACAATCTGCCACAACTGGTAAAAATTAGCAGGCCTGCTGCCAGTCTCAACAGAACTGCCTGTCAGAGCTGCAAATCTCTGAAGGAGTAGCTCAGACTGCATTCAGACTAAGGCTGAGTTTGCATGCTTCAGAATCTCAAGACTGCAGGTGCCAAAGTGACCCAAACACTAGCAAGGGCTTGATGACAGCTCTCACTGCAATATTTCAGCAACTCCACTCCTGGCTCTGCTTGGGCTTAACTGTTCCCAAGGATGCAGAAAGAAAAATACATTTATGTGGCTTTATAAAGGTATTTTAGAAGTGAAATATTTTGGTTTTTTTCTCAAGGCAGCAGCTGTTCTCCCTACCATCTATGTGGAAAAGCATTCACTTATGATTTCAATCATTGTTCATTGAGTGAAAGAGTAAGGGCATCATTGCCCAAACCAGTCTAAGCCCACATTCCTGCCATGAGATCCATGGAGCCACATTTTTATGCTGAAACAGTCACAAGGAACTTTCCAAAGTGGTCTTGTGAACCCAGGGATCTACTTTAGCAGTTAAGATTGTCACTGAGGCCAAGGTGCAAATGGACAACTAATGGGTATATGTTGATGGGTTTCTGTTTGATTTTTCTCTTGTCTGGGCAGACCAATCTATATTGGGCAGACCCCAGTGGTATCAAATGGGCAAACACATTTCAACAGGAACAAAATTTTGCATTTCTAGAGATGGTCAAGAATGCTTTGCAACAAAAGACATCACCAGCCTACAACCAACAAATTAGTGGAACAGGCAAATAGAAATTTATAGTGACTTAAAAAACCTTAAGAACTGCTTATTTACCCCACTTACTCTTTCTTGTTCTAATGGAGAGAATATAATTCATTCTATAATTCATTACAATTATACTGAAAAGTAAAATCTGATTATACACTGGAAAACAATGAATTGCAAAAATAATTCCTTTAACTGTTAAGTGAAAAGGAAATTCTAAAATGTCAAAGGTTGTATTATTTTTCCCCATAATAAAGATTTTGTTTCATGGCAGCAAAGTTAAAAGTGACCTTCTTCAGTGTGATGTTCCTGCCTTTATTTTTTTTTTTAACCTTAATTTTGCAGAATGCCTATCATTTTGTTCAGGAAAAGAGAAAGTGAGAGAGGGGAAGAGAAAAAGGTGCAAATTTATAGTAGAAGATAATGCAGTAATCTTCCCATGGATGAAACTAAATAATTGTTTCTACAGAAAAGATGGTACTTGAAATATATTTGAATAACCTCCAGTATTAAAAGCCTTCTAAGTATTGGTCATGTACTGCAAGAACTCCATGCTTGGCAGGTGAATAGTGGCTTATCCAACCTACTAGACAGATTCCAAATGTGAGAGTAAGTATGTAGGCAGCTCACATGTCTAGTTACAATTCACATCCGGTATGCATTGAGGGAAAAGTCCTTTCTGCTAATGAACATGCAAACAGGCTACATAATTTTTTATAATCAATGCTTATGTTTGCTTTCATGTTGACACTTGATCATAACTGACAAACCAATGGCTAAAAAAGAAAGAAAGCCTTAAGTTGTAAGAATAATAAACAGGGCACTGTGACAGATGGAAAAACACCCCAACACACATGGGAGGAAAACTTTAGGAAATGGGACTAAGACATAAATGTATAGACAAATAATTGTTGGGTGTTTCTACAACTTAAAACGAACTTACAGACTTCCCAGAAGACAGGTACTACTTTTTTTTTTTTTTTTCCTAAATTAACAACATCAAATGCTTTAAAAAAGGTGTAAATTTTCTGCTGTATCTGTTAAATCAGAATGATGTGAGAAGAGAATTAATAGATTAAAAAGAAAATTACATTTAATATAAAAATTTTGGTTAATAAACATTTTTAGATCAAACAGCTAAAAAGGAAATAAATATTGGATGCATTCATGTTGTTTGAGCCTAACCATTTCCACTAATCTTAAACTGACTCATGAGAAGCCTAACTCTGTAGATCAATATCGAGGACTGAAAAGTCTGCATCTACAAACACCTTCCCAAAAATTCTACTTTCTCATTCAGAATGTTTTGGTTTTGAGGCAACTGTGGTGTTGACCACATATCAACCCTTGCACAACACCCAAAACAACTCATCTTTACTAGAAGTGCCCAAATAGACTCCCCTGCCATCTGTGTTGTCCACACACAAACACAGAGTGAAAAAAACATTAAATTTCCCCAAGGTCATTTGAGGCTGAGAAGAAGGTCAGGTTTGCTCACTCCTTAATACCTTTGAAGCTGCTAACGTGGCTGAGATAGATGAGTAGGATACAAGCCTGTCTGTCACCAAAACATGATCTCAGCAATATGTAGTGTAATTGATCTAAGTCTCAGCTACAGCAGTTGACAGACTCCAGCAGGGAGAGGAGGCACATGCATCAGGGTTTGTTGCACTTGACTCTGTTCTTACTTTGCAACATAAACATTGCTCAGCAACTTGGATTTTTGCAGCCTGCTCCCAGTGGTTAGTGCAGATAAGTTTTTCACACCAGCAGTTTCATTTTTACATCCAGACGCTCTTTGCTAAGTGTCTGTCAAAGTCCAATTCATCATCTGCAGAATTATCAGCCCTATCACTGTATGATTTTTTTTAAGAGATTAGAAAGTAACAGGGAAGAGATAGTCATATATATATACAATTAATGAAATATACGCCTCCAAACATTTGGAGGTTTGTTTTGAAGGTGTGTATCTACAGATACGTATTCCTTAAAGGAAGGAGAGATACAGAGTCCAGTTTCTAGTATATTGACTAGAGAACAAGGCTAAGAAAGAAAAATCTAAGACATCAATCCCACTGAAGTCTCAGATTGAACAGAAAGGGTAATGCACCCTTACCAGAAACAGCAAGCATAGTTAGGTTCTGTATATCAAAAATAGGTAATGCTTCCTTGTACCATACACGTTCCCCACAGTCCTGTCTGCTGAACCTCCCTGAACCCCAAGCAAAGGTCCTGCTAGAACCCCAGTGGCATGTGTGGTCCCAAATCCTCCTTGTACCCAGAAGACACTATCAAGCTGTTATGAACTCCAGTAACACCAGGCCACTATTTTATCCTTTGTTTTGCTTACTGAGCCTCCTTGGAATCCACTTGAAGAGCACTAAAACAACACAGAGCATGGCCATTGCCAACTGTTAGTGTATTATTGGTCACCTTGCAACTTTTCCCTCATATTTCTAAAACCTCTACCAAGGCACCTCCAACACAACCTTTTTCACTCCTGAAGAGACACCAACATTTAGTGGAACTATTGTACAGACTAAGATTTTGAGACCAGCAAGCAAAAACATCATGTTTGGCCTCACACGTAGCAAATTACTCACAGTTCCTTGCTTCCCTTCACAAAATTGTCTTGATAACAACCATTGCCAGTAGGGATCTGAGACAATGAGTGCAGCAAAAAAACATGCCTATATATGTGAGCTCCACTTCCTTAGGGAAAAATAATGAGTCAAATGAGTAAAGGATCTGCTGCTCTCTTATGTATGGTAGCTGTGCATACACCAGTGTGCAAGAAACCTTCCAGATACATCTGTCATAGCTGGTCAAATTGCCAGTCTGCTGATTTCAGAAACTTACACTGCTCTCAGGGAAACGTTGCTGTTTTGTCACTGCAGAAAGGTGGCACAACTTTGTGGCTTCTTTCAGAGTAGGTTGAGGGAATGGGTGCATATTATGTATGCCAGAAGGAGGTGGAACTGGCCAAGTCAAGCAAGTTAAGGCAATCCAAAGCTTTGGCACAGAGGAAAAATAAATCTGTGTGGAAGGACACAGTTCAGATTTAAACAACACCCACACAGACTATCTGAGGTCTTGTTTTCTTGCTTGGAAAAACAAACTCCTTTCTGAACTCTGCTCATTTTTACAGACAAAGCCATCAAGCTCACTGGAAAACAGTGCAAGTCATAAGTACAGGACACCTAATCTAGGTAATTTATCTCATCCTAAAGTGTTTTCAGCATAGACAGGAGTAACTGCCACTTGGAATAGGCTTCCTTTAACTTCAATTTTAAATGATGTTAACTTTCAGATGACTAAGGCCACAGTAGTTCACCTTAACCACAAGGCATGAATTACAGAGAGAGACTGAAAGTTCAGCCTTAACACAGTTAGAACAGGAACTCTTGGTCCATGGAGAGGGTGATCCTAGCACTGGTATAACCAAATAGCTTCCAGCAACCAATGTTTTAGGGGTTTTCTGAGCATGATGCTGCATCTAGATAAGTGCACTTAACAGTCGTTGATGGAACAATTTGCCTAATTCTCTTTTGAAGCTGATCCTGCCTTTTGGCTTCTATAACATCCCATGGCAATGAATTCTGCAATCTAATTTTATGTTGTATGAATAGCATTACCAGCAGAGCAAGCCACACCTTCCCAGGGATTCAGTGACATGCTGACACCATCTTACTTTTGTCTCACTTAATCTCATGAGTCATAAATAATACAACAAAGTTTTCTACATCTGTCTGGATTTTTCCCCAATATAAAAAAGTACTTTTAAAGCAATGTCTATCAACAGGCAAGTGATCTGCTGTACTTTATCACAGGATTGTATTACTCACAGAGCTCATGCTACCATAAGCCCAAGGATGGCTGAGGCTATTCAGCAAAGACTGCAAATAATGAGTAATAAATAGCTGTTTGCAGAAAGAAATAGGAGGCTGGGAGGGGACAGGGAATCCTCTCAAAATCCTGAAACAGCTGAAGTCAGAAGCAGTGGAATCTCCCTGAAGGAGAAAAGCTAGCAGAAACCAGCAGGAGCTTTAGAGGGAGGCTGAACAAGAAAAAGAGATGGGGAAGAGGCAAAAGGATGTCTTTAGATTTCCGTAAGAATTAAACAGGAAAGGGGAGTGGGAGGGGCAGTGGAGAGGCAGGTTAAAGGATTGTATTCCTGTCACTGCCAGCAGAGAATGAGTAGGAAACGAGACCTGGACTGCCTTTCTCCCAAGTCTGCTGCCCTAGGCGACTGTTTACTTTGCCTTTGCCCAAGCCAGCGTGAGATGTTATAAAATGAGTTTCCAAAATGCTCTGAGTCACCAGAACATGGATGAGATCTGTGGTTTCAAGCCACCTTTCAAGATTATGAATCTCTTCTGAATATCCATTATGCCGATGATATATAACAAAATCACTGCTGTAATGTGATGCACATGTCAACTTTAAGGATACAGTCCCTGCTCAGATGGCATCAGCAGAGGGACACGTCAGCATGGTGGATTACCAGAGCAAATGCTTTAGCATGCAAAGTGATGCAATGTGTTTTGACAACAATTGTTCCCTTATGTTTGTTTCTGTGTCAGGTTTGACTTGACTATCTGCCAGGGCAATGCTCAGGATCCTTTGCATTGCTATGCAGAAGCTGATTATGTGATCAAATGCTTAAAGCACATAAAATCACTTCCAAGATTCAATGAGATAGATGTGCCAGAACAGTCAGTAGGTGTTTGAAATAATTGACGCTAACAGCTAGACCTGGATTTTTCAAAAGAATATGTGTTTTATTTTGGATTTGGCCTTTTTTTGTTGGTGGTGGGGTGGGATTTTTTTTCTTTCTTCTAATGCACTATCATATAATCTGCCTAGAAATTCAGCCTTAGCATAATGTTCACATCAAATGAAATTCACCCGTTAAGGAAGAATGTACACAGGGTCCTCCCTGAAGTGGAAAAAATGCAGGCTTTGTGTAGAGCAGATCCCCTGTGAGTCTTCTTACCCTGTGCACATGCCTAGAACAATACAGAAGACTCAATGGCATAGTAGAGCTGATGCTTGTAAGGCTGGGAGACTCAGTACTGAGCTGTAGCTCTTATGAGGCCTTTGTCCCCTATCTATGACACTGAAGTTCTTCTAGCAGAGGCCAAGACCCCTACAGAAAGGTTAAAAATGCAGATGGCTATAAGAGAAACAGGTTACCTGCTCTTATCACTTTGGTACTGCATTTCCAGCCTACCCTGAATCATCACACAGTCCCCACAGTGAGTAAGTGTGATCCTCACTCAAGAGGCAATGGTAGAAGGCAGAATGACTATAGAACTTGCCCAAAAGTTGTGATCTCATGTAGAGGCTTCACCCTGTGCTCCCTGATTTGGGTCTGTCCTCGCATCAGTGTCTCACTGTGCAGCTTTGCAAGAACTTTGGGCCCTCAGAGGTATTTAGGCACTGAAACCAATAAAAAGTTGTACCTATACACTTTCAGAAATCTGCCTTTAATTTCACCATCCCATAAATCTGTTTAATGGAGACATCCTTCATCTTTTCTGCTTCACAAGTCAGTTGTGAAGCTTAATTACACAATGATTATGAAGTCCAGTAAATACAACATATATTAAAAGTAGCTAATGAGATTTCTGTCACTAGCAGACTCCATCTGTTGTGAAATATTACTTACATGTTGCAAAAAACAAAAAATGCTTTTAAAAGAAAAAAGCATGCACATTCAATATAAAGCAAAGCCAGCTTAATTACTTCCATAATTAATATGTTATACAACTTGATGATATCTATTAACATGAAATGGAAAACAGCATAGACTTTTCTGACCAATGTGAAACACTGCCCGCTCATCCAGGTGTCTGCTGCTACCTGTAGTGTCTGAGTGGAACTGCCTGTAGTGTTACCTGAGTGGGACCCCAGACCCACAAGGTACCTGCTTCCCAAGGGATCTACTGGCTTAAATACCTCTGAAGAACTAATGTGATGTCACAGTCCACCAAGTAACCACATAAATCCACTGCAAAAAGGTAGACTGAGTTTCAAACTATGTCTACTCAGTAACACAGCCTTACCTTACCACTGAGCCCCATGTACAAATAAGTCCACATAGATTTGCAACATGTTCAGCCATGTTCAGATTTCTCACACTGCTTTAACCAGTTGTCCACAGTCTTCATATGTCCACAGTACCTTGTGTTGCTGGAAAAGAGTGGAGAAAAGAAAAACAAAAAAAGAAGATGTCTAAGTGGTTATGCAGTATTGACTGTGTCATGGCTGAAGAAGGTCCACTGCAAAGACAAGCATTTTCCCAACAGATGCTCACAATACAGTTCATTTAATTAATTTCGTGGCAAGATGGGCCTTGGCTAGATGACTACATGCACATGTAAGACGGCAGAGAAAGTGTTGCTTTCATATTCAGTGCTTCCTCAAGCAGTAGCAAAGCATATAGCCTGATAAGGGTAGAAGGGCTCCAAGGGGGAAGGAGTAATTCCTTCAAAAAGCAGAGCTCATTGGCATGCATCCTTCCCTGACAGAACAAACACACATCCTACCTACTCTGTATCTGGGCAAATACACTTCCTGTTAAGAATTATGCTATGGAATTCATAGATTAATAGCACATTTGCAGAGCTCAGGCAGGAGTGATTTTCAGCACACGAAGCCTGTTACAGCAAGTTCTATTAATATTCACCAAAGGAAAACCTGTTTGTTGACCTAAAGTGCAACTGCTTCCTATTCTCTTCTTGCAAAATTATTTAGGTCCTGTGGGACAACTGTACTGAGCTTTTGACGCAAATATTAAAATTCTATTTAGATGTACAATGTTTTAATGCAAATTTTTACCATAAAACCAAATGCTCCATTCAGTTAAATTAATAGAATTACAAAAAGATGTAATGATAGCAATTAAGTCTTGAAAATGCAAATTTTATAGTCAAGGACAATTACTTCATTTATAGTATACTGGAATGATGCCAGATGAAGGTAATTTAGATCCCCCTAGCTCACAGTTATATCATGAAGGATATCTTAATTTCATTAGTACAACAAAGATGGGTGAGAAGTTAGAGAATACAAAAAAAAAGAAAAGATGGGAGAGAAAATTTGACCTTTCTAATTTCATTGCAGCTAGAATACATAGATCTTACTAAAGTATTTGTAATATTTCTTTCTACTCCCATCTCTGAAAAAAAAAAAATGCTCTTTTTTTTTTTATTAGCAGCAATGGAACATTAGTATGTAAAAGGTCAGCTTCATTTAGATACTCAGAGACAATGTGTCCATGCCACAACAGTTACAGACCTCCCATTATTTCCATTTTAAGGATGCATACAGTATTAGCTCGTGGCTTAAAAGGTCTCAAGCCATGGCCTCAGGGACACATATGTTTTGACTGCAAGAGAAGTTGAAACATTCTTGAAAAATTCTGTTCACTCCTATAAAAGTACTCTTTACCTCCCTCAAACAGGAAAGTCAAATATCTTTAGTTTTTCATTGACACAGCAAAAAATGATCAAGTAGATGTAGAATATACATTGATATACTATAGATTTCCTAGCCTGCCTGTGCCTATGTGTAAAAATAAATAAATAAGAAAAACACTGTTTCACATGGATACTTTAGTACATTACCAAGAAAAATAGGAGTTTGAGAGACTCCAGAGGTTCTTTCTTTCCTCCAAAGAAATATCCAGGGACAGACATATTAAATATCGTTCTATATGAAGTTTAAATAAAAAACTCTTTACATCTACCACTTTTTTCTTCATGGCCTGCTATAGCCACTGCAGAGAGACTCAAGTCCAAGAGGGTCAGACTCATCGAAGAGCTGTATCATCCTAAATTATTCTAGTTATACTGAATTGCCTTCCCAAAACCTGGGCTCTGGAGACAGTTCAAATCTCCATGGACAGAGCAGCCAATTTTTCCTCACCATGAGCACAGGTAACAAGGGCAACACAAAACACACTCGCCACGAGGAGATGCTCCTTACCCACAACCACACTGCCACAGGCTGGACCTTCCCACTGGCCAACCCGCTCTGGTACCATGCTGCAACAGGAACAGGGCCTTGATGGACCCCTGCCCACACCTCCATCACACTGCAAAACATCTGCACTTGAGGGCTACAGCGTTTTTGTGCTTCCTCACACTGCTGCCCTGATGGTCAGCGTCATAATTCCAAGTGGGAGAGGAATGCAAACAAGTGGAACTGCTGTGTTATTCCGACCAACATGCCCACTAAATTTATTCTTCAGAAATGTTCATCTTAAAAGGACAGCTATGACCTGATTTTAGTTCATTATTGATTTTAATATACAGGGCTTTGTCTGTTTTAAGAAAACAAACCTATTATGAAGGGAAAACGTACCTCAAGTAGGGTTTGTGCTTTTTCCTCCTTATTTCTATTTTAAAATATAGCTGAGTGCACATGGAGACAGGCTGGCTTTGCTTCCTTCAATGCCATCTTGTCAAAACAGGAACAGCCCCAGTGGTTTTTTCCCTTCTACTTGACAACATGTAGGCTCAGGCACACCTGTAGTGCTGTCCTTGTTTTGCACTGATCTCAGCAGTGGAAGTCTGACCATGCTGAAGAGAGCTGGAGAGATGCCATTGACTTCAACAGCAGAATTTCACTCCATATTTTCTGCAAGTCAGGGATTCTATCAGTCATCTCTGTTCTTGAAACCAATAGATAATATCCTGGATCATGGAAAGGGCATTGGCACCCTGTGGGGTTCAAATTTCCTTCAGTTAATTCTGCCTTCTGTTATCCAAGAGGAAAAATTAGACTTTGTACCAATATTGACTTTATCCCATGCTTCTGATTGTTACACTCCTACTACACCTGACAAGTTAATCTAAGCTTGTCTTTTAATATATTTATTTATGTATATAGACTGTGTAGCATTCTAAACTCTTGCAAAGTCGTTGTGGGTGTTGTTTGGAGATTTGGCCTAATGAGGAACACTTGAATGAGTTAAGCTTGTGTATGTTTGTACCATGTTGAACAATAGAGCTTAAACATCCATGTCATTTTATTGAAAAGCATAGATTTAACAAGCTAACAGTTTGTGAATCTGCCAAGTCTCAGCTGTTGCAGGCAGAAATGTTTTATCCAAGCTATTCCCATTGTGTCTCAGNAAAAAAACCCAAAACCAAAACAACAAACCAGGCTCTGGTTGTAATAGGATATTGATTAGTCTGGATCCCATACAGAGCAGAACTTGATTCTTTGGTGGACCACTAAAAGGTCATATTGCTTGATTGTTCCACATCTTCTAAAATACAAGAAATATTGAACCAAGACTGCTTTCAATTATACTCATGTTATCTGAGGCCTGGGAATGTAACCAAGTGCAGCATTTGGCCCATTCTGTTAAAAAAATGGGGTGATTCTCAGCATTTCATTTCATCACTGGCAGAGCTGATCACCATCTTTGTCTACTGTAATTGATGTCTTGAGCTGATCTTTATTCTAAAGTAAGAGGTGCAAATCTATTCAACCCATGGACTCCCTTTTGGATAGATGTGACATACAGTGATATGTGCTTAGTGTTACCTGAAATTGGCATTTTGGTTTACATACTCATATGTATTTCTGCAGAACAGTATTTACAACTGTTGATGTACCCCAGATGTCCAGATTCCTCATTTGACTTGACTGTCACAGTGATCTCAGGTTGGCAATATGATAATCACTTGCTGTTAAATAAGATACAATCAAAGCATGATGCTGTGGTCAGTGAAATGAATTAGCTGTTTTGTGCTAACAAATATCCTGGCCAAAAATTATGTAATGTCATAATGTATTGTGGAAAATACTATATACCTAACTATTCCTTTTATTATACTGACATCACTGAGTTTGTAAACAGAGATTTCTAGGAAATGTTAGAATATAAGTGAAGGGGATAAAATGTCTTTTTCTATCTTCTTCCAAGAAAGTCAGTTGTCTAGTCAGAACTCCAACAGAGCAAATTCCATTTTTGGTCACTCATACAATTCAAGACCACTGTAAAGAAAAATTCTAGCAATGAGTCAATTATTTCCTTGATCCTATCAGAAATGTGTGTTAATTTTAGCTTGACACTGAATTTCACTAAATTCTAAAATGTAGTAAAAAAATAGAAGAGTCGTACATGGACTTTAGTCAGGACTGTTCCTAGTTGTTCTGTCACTTGGAAAGTTAGAAAAAACTTCTGTAGTGCACATTTATTTCAAATTAATAGATCTATTCTGGAAAAAAAATACTTTTAATGTATTTATGGTATTGTTTTTTTATTCCTATTTCAAATCCATACTGCGATGCTTCATAAGGAATGCTATCCCCCTTTTTACTCCTGACCTGCTTTGAAAGCTGTATGGATGGGATAATTTCTGTTGTTTTCTAATGTTTTTCTTCTCACTGTAGGAGTGTTCAAAAGTAAGATGATTTTTTTTCTCGTAATTTTCCCAACTTTCTGAATACTGGGATGGGTCCCTTTTGAGATGTGATTTGAAAAGGATTTGACGACCTGCATTGAAAAGTCCATATTCTCAGAAGCTGCCTGTGATCTTAAACATGAATAATGGTTTGCTTAGATAATATATATATTTATATATTTGACCTTTTTTTTTTTACTTTGTGAAAAGGATGTGTTATAAAAAGAAAGTTTGCAAGGCAGAAAAAAGAGGTACCAAATTCCAGAGAAGAATGAAAAGGGTATTGCAAAATATTTGCAAAAGCAGATTGCAGATCCACTGTTCACAGAAACATATCAAGTAATTTCAGCTTGTTAGTTTAAAATGTTCTAACACATTTAGCTCACAACATTACTGTACCCAGTAAGGGCTTTTGTGTGGTTTCCAGTATAGCTTGACTGGCAGTATTAGCTGATGCAGCAGGATAAATAAAGAAATGCCTAGATTGCTATGGTTCCCAAAGGTCATTTTTATGAAAAGATCAGGAAATATGTTTCATTGAAATTAAAAAGGAAACCATATCAAAATTAATAACATTGTTACTGTAATGACATAAAATTCAGTTAGATGGTGTACTGTTTAATATTTGACTGTCAACTTTCCACAGTGAGGCTGAGATGTATGGAAGCATTTAAACTTTTTTAACTGAAATTGTTTTCAATATTATTGCTGTTTCATTACCTGATTTTCCTTTTCCCTCCTTTCCTTGCTACAACACAACTTGTTCTTCGGTTGAACCTGATGTTTTCTATAAAGCACAATAATAATTCACAGAGGGACACACCTCAATTCCCAGGAAGACTCAGTGTGCAAAGGCATCCCCAGATAGCCAAAAGCTTTCTACTCCCATTCATTCCCTCAATCGAGATAGAGCCCAAGCAGTTGTTTAGGGCATGGCAGGGGGGCACTGCTGCCTTCTGGGATTTCTCAGTGATGGCATCATCTCAGAGAGTTTAAGATCAGAACCTGTATCAACCCTCAGCCATTCTGGAAAAGGTAGAGGGTCCAGCTGGCATAACACCATTGCCCCTAGGCCTGCATTCACCTAAACAACTGCAAAGACACCCAAAGCCAACACCTGCAAAGTCAAAGCACTCTATGGCTACACACAACATTTTGTTGGACACGATGTTGAATGCTAGAAATAAAGAAATTAAAAGTTTATAGCTTGGCACAAATTTGGCTCTGCAAAATTTGGATTTTCAGATAACTAAACAAAACCTTGTTTCCAATGCTGGGACAGAATGAGGTAATAGACATAAATAACATGTAACATTTTGAGATCAAATGTGTGGGGTTTTTTGTTTTGTTTTTTAATGCAAGCTTGGTTTAGCACACTTCCCCAGGATGGATTTTACAGGATTAGTTTAAGAGTTGTTTGGATTCATGAGTGTAGAAAACAGATAGCTGTAAATGTACTTGAAGCACTTATTAATATTCCTGATAAAGCAAAAATCTGTGTGTCCTAGCTGCAAGAGTTACTCTAAATGTTTCAGTAACTGTAAAATCCTGCATAGCAAAGTAATTGGTACATTTATAACAGTACTTATGGGCCTGTTCATAAATGACTGTATGAATTATATAATGTGCTCTGTTCTCTCTTTATATATGAGTATAATTTGTAGAGGTTTTTGCCACTCTCACCCTTAACTATCTTTTGGCAGTAATCACAAGAACAACTATTAATGTGTGTGAAAAAGAAGGGGACACAATAGTTACCCATATCCATTTATATGACCTTGCTTCTTGACTTATAGTGCTGTCTCAAAAGCTCTCACAGTTGTCCGCAGAGGTTCTGAGTTGCATCTATCAAAGGCCATCTGTCAGGTGGGTTTCAACACAGCACAGATGTCTGGGGCATCCTCCCTTTCTCCTCACCCCCCCACAACACCTCCTCAGGACTCACTTCACATGAATCAGGCAGCCTTCCATACCTTAAAAAGACACAGAGATGTTGTTTTTAATTACTATAATGCTGAGCTTTCAGGAACAGCTAAGGGACTCAAGGAATCTCTGCAAAGGAGGTTTCAGAGATGAGAACAAGGGCAGAAAAGTCACTGTCTCAGGATAACTTTGCAGAGCCTTGGTCATAGGTAGCATAGAGTTACCTGTGTTAGAGGCAAATATATGTCAGACTTAAATTCTGCTCTTTATTTTTCACAGGTGTATCTTATTCTACTATCCTTACCAGCCAGGTATGTGTCCACAATTGGTGTGAGGCCAAAATTGACTCATGTGAGGAAAGACAGGTGTCTAGGGGGAAAGGGAAGGCAAGTTTGGTGTTGGTGATGGTTGTTTGGTGAGGTCAGCTGGAAGGGCTTATAGCATGGGAGCATAAATTGATGAAAGCTTGGGGAATGATGCAGTTTTCAGCAGTTCAAGTCAAAGCACAGGGATTAGAGGGTCACAAAATTTAATATTTGGTTTTCAGGGAGAAAAATGGAGCTACAAGGCAGTTATAAAAAATGAACTATTTGTTAATCACAAAAAATTATCAGGTTTTTTTATTACAAAACAAAGAGGGACTATACAGCAATTTAATGGTTCCCTCAGCCTTGGTGTGTTATTTGAATGTAGTATTCTCTGCTGTGACATGCTGAAAGCTACTGTGTCATGGGACACAGGTGGCTCAGGGGCATAGAGGTACCAAGAGTGGGGCAAAGGACTAAGAATAGGGTGTCCTGGTTAGCCATCCCCACTCTCTCCTATAGAACATCAGACTGTTGTGTGCTAAGCCAAAGGGTGGAAAAAAAAGGCCAAATCTCACATTAACAAAGAGTCCTGTACCTGTTAAAGGTACAAGTCATCCTTGGTGAGGTCAGATTTTCATGGTGACTCGAAAGGATGATGTTGCTTTTGTCAGCAGAAGCTTGGCTATGGTCACAGCCACAGGTGTAGACACTGCTGCTCCTAGTGAACCACCTGGAGACTAGACAGGTTGCTGCATGTAGGAATCCGGGAAGGTGGATGGAGTTTGGAGCATCAGCATGAACACTGTTACTGCTTCCAGCCCAAGGTTACAAGGGAAGGGGAAGCTGCAGTCTGCACTTGGCGAGGCCAGGCATGTTGTGGAATAACCTGGGCAGCATCAGGTCCTTTTTTTTTTTTTTCCCCCTACTTCAAAGGCCTAACCAAGGCATTCTGGGCAGCACCAGTGTGAACAGGGAGAGCCCAACAAGTCACTGCTGGCACTCTGCTGCTCTGAACCATGGCTGATTTTTGCTTACAGGTGCTCTGTTGTTTCAATTTGTTATGACACAAGAGTACTCAGTCCTTGACATGTGCTCCTGGGAATTATTATAAAGCAAATAAAAATGTTTCAACTTTCAAAACTTCCATGAAAATTCTTGGGGAAAAGATATCGAAGTTTTGGGTTTCACTGGGCTCTCTCGTGCAAGGTCTGAAAATTCAAAATGCTGAGAGAAAGTTAGGTTTTGAGCCCCTGAAAACAAGTAATTTTAGATTGGTTCTAGTGATTCAATCACTGACAGCTATTATCTCACAGCACTGGACATGCTAGGTACCATACCAAAAGCTCATTTATGGAACTGCTCCACCATGAGCAGCTCAGTGTTGCTACCCTGGTCCTTAGGACAAAACAATTTCCCCTCCCAAAAAAAAAAAAAGGCATAAAGTGATGGATGGCACTGTGGAATGGTGGCTCTCATGGATGACATATGAGGTAATGCAGCCCCTTGACGCTGAATGAACTTCAAAGCTCTGTAGTGGCACTTGCTTGCTGTGATTGTTTTTCATAATTAAATGAAGCTGCTTATCCCAAGAGGAAGCTTTAGTGAGGCGGAAGCCTAGCTGCCCTTCTGTGTGCACTGCTTGTCAAACACTATCAAGTTGCTTGCCAAATCCAAGTTACCAGGTGAAACTGTTGAATTTGCCTGACTTCTGAAGAGTGAAAAGTTGCACTAGCAGATTAAATCACATGACAATATGAATAATATTTAGCCATGCAATGCTGGATTTGAAAAAATTATAAATTGTACTGGATTTATTACACACAGAGAATCTAAAGACAGGCAAGACTGTTGCACATTGGCTGGTTACTTGATTTGCCTGTGTCACTATTCTTTCAAGACCTGAAGATAAGTTATCAGGAAAAAACTGAGGGCTTAGACAGGATGTCAGCAATACATAGACTCTCCTGTTACTTACCATGCCACATCTTCAAGGAGCAGTGTGTGGGGAACAGCCTTCCTTGCTGCAGGGTAGAGGAGATGTCCAACTTCAGCATCCAGGACAGGAAGATGAGGAACTCTTTGATCACTTGAGCTTTTTAATATTACAAGCGTTGACAAGAGTTGGTGGCATTTCCTGGCAAGGTTTTCTTCTGCTTTTTATAGAGACTGGTTTTGCAGTACAGAGGTGGGTGATGCCAGCGCAAATTCTGGAACTAAAATCAGTTGTCTTCACCTATCTGTGAGGTGGGGCTTCTGCTGGTGTTGTAGGAGCAGAAAAAGAATGGAATCTGTGTCTGTCAGAGGGGCATTACCAAGTGTGTCAGGCCATGGCACTGCAAAAACAATGCACCCCTTATCATCTTACTTTAGTCCTTCGTTAATGAGGAGTGAGTTACAGTCAATTAAAGGTGACTGATAGAAACTATGGGGTATATGTTCATAATCAAATATGAAAAATTACCATATACCTTGTGATCAGGGTATACAAATTACATCATGAACACAAAGTAGCTATGGTTGATTGGAGCAATTAAATGTTTTCTTTAAGAAAAAAAAGAAAAAAACCTCCAGTGAGAATATTTTAGAAAATTACTTTTTAATCATCTATAGAACTGCTAGAATTACTCTCTCTTAATAGTTTTAAAGTGTTCCTCAGTTAGAATTAACTGCAATCCCTTTGCAGAGCAGCAGAATACTTCCCCAGGAACCTGTTTACAGGAAACTTTATTTTTAATCACAAGATCATATCCATATGCTTTTATGTAGTTCAAATGAGACTACAGCAGCTTTGAACATGTTTCCCTCCTGTGCAAACATCCACAAACTTGGAAACCATTGCATGGGAAAGAACATGTTCTAAAACCAGTCAGGAGGACATGGCACACAGCAAGATTCACCACTCCAGCAAGAAAAACATTAATATTGATTGAAAAATCAGTTGTTTCCAGTGCTATCTGATGCATACTAACCAGCATTTTGCCACATTAATAAACCAGCTAATGCTTTCAGTACTGTCTGTTTCTTCTATCATTATCCCTGCAGTACTGCTAGTTCTGCATGGACAAGGACAGATTTTGGGAGGGGAAGGATTGCAGCCACCTTGCAGTAGAAGAGCAGTTTCTGCACAGCAGCATGATGAGAATGAGCAGTGCCCTGTGGGCACTGCTTGAAGCCACAAAAAAAGAGCTCTTGCACATGGCATGCCCCAGTGTTCCACTTCTGCCTGCCCCTGCCTAAGAATGCTGCCTGTTCACACAGTCTGGGCACAGGCATGGGCAGCACTTCTAGGGGTGCCAGCCCGCAACTCATGCAGCATGAAAAAGCACACCATGTGAGGGCCGGGGGAGCAGAATCAGACTCTCAGAAGTGTCAGACCTCACAGTGCTCCTATCTGAGCAGAGGGAACACGAGTTGGTAGATCTGCTCTACCAGATGTCCAATTTAACATCGAGAATATTGTCGAGGCTGCTGTGAGAGTTTAAACTTTGTCTCAAGGAAACTTGGGAGGCTGGGAAAAGTAAATGAAAGGGTAAAAACCCCTGAACACAGCCTGGATGGTTGAAGAAACTCAGAGTACTTTTCATATAAATGTGATCTTTTTTAATCCTGGTGGAAAATTCACAACATTATTGCTTTTTCTGTCAACTTCAACCATACCTTTTCTTTGTGTCTGAAAAACAAAGATAATTATTTTTTACTCACCTGCATAAAACGCTTGAAGAACTCCAGATGATTGAAGATATAAAAATGGAAAGGAAATGTGTGTATATGCATGTTTATATATAATTGTTATTATTGTTACAGTCTGGCAAGAAAACAAAGATTATTTCTAGCAAAGCTTGGGATTTTTTTATAGCTTTAGAAGCTGTTTAATAACTAGTGATCAGATGAAACCCAACTGCTTTTGAAATCAATGAGAACTAGATTATGTGTTGGAGAGAAGGAAGCTTTAGCAGAAAATGTTTGTATTACATAGTATTTGTTATCTTAGATAATCACTATTTCTGCCCACATCTTCCAAGAAACTCATTCTGTTGCTTGGAAAATATGTAACGATTTGAGGATAATTTCAGAGGCTTAACCCTCTGAAAATCTAAACCCATGAGCAAAATACTTGCAAACAGTGTTGCAGATCAGTAAAATGATTTTGAAGAGGACAAGAGGAGAAGCCATTGAATCACCTGGCCTCAAAAACTGCAACACATTTTTTCTGTTTTCTTCTCCCACTTTTAGTCTTTAGATTTAGGATTTCAAATCACTTTTTTTTTTTTTTTTTTCATGTATATGACACAAATGTTAATAGTCAATGTTAATAGAATGTCTCCTAAACACAGTGTAATTCTCTGCCTGTCAGTTTCCTCCACTATAAAAGATATCAGCAACTACAGCAATTCCCTTCATGGACTAATCCTGCCTACTGCCCTATTCCAGGAAAGCTGAAACAGCATGTGCATTTCATGTAGATACCATAAAACAGACATACCATTAAAATGAATACCTGTATATTTATATAGTCATACAGTTTGGCTCTGAGCTCATTCATTACCTGCACCATCCCTGCAGTTAAATCATTCTGTGATTCAGTTCTTCTGTGATGGCTGTAGTGTGCCCATCAATGCTGCATTGGAGATGTTAAGATCTGAGCTGGTCCTTACCACTCCACAGTTTCATGAGCTGCCTCTACTTCCCTACAGGTATGTCTACAATAAGGAGAAATGCAAATGTTAGCTTACACCACCATCTATATTTTTAACTCACCTATCTACACTCTGAATCAAATGGAATCACTCAGCATTTCTCAAGCTGAAGCATGATACTTTCAATCCACATAGCACAAACCCACCTGCACTGTGTAGGAACTGGGCTTGTGGTTGAGGCTTTCAGCTGTTGTTCCTCATTCCTCTTAGGTCTTGGTGATGTAAATGACATTTCGATATAAAGCATATTAGCCCACCAGTTGGAATGCTAGGCCTTTCCAGACTGTATGGACATAGTAACACTGTGAGAAAGATCTGATTTCAGAAGACTGCCATAATATCCTCAGAAGGAAAGCATTGGGCTAATACCAAGGAATAAGAGTCTGGAAGAGTGCCTGGGTTCACAAGAAAAAACACATTTTCCACTACAGCTTGTCAATGAATATTGAAAAAATATGAGTGATGATTAAGAGTTTAAAATAATCTCCTTTCCACCCTTTCACCTGCCTCCAGTCAAACCATAAAGCCAGCCATGCCCCTGGCTTACATTATAATGGAATTATTGTTCATGGAGGTTTGGCCAGTCAGCAGTCAATAGTGAAGAAATGACAAACGTGTGTACAAGGGAGAGCCTTTGGAAAGCAAAGAGAAAGGAAAGAAGAAAATTTATTATTGCCAGTTTACTGATGAATGCAGGCATTAGAATAGCAGATGTAGAGCACATAAGGGGCTGGAGAGTGAAAAGCTAAGTGTTGCCTTAGAGCACCAGGAAATGGAGCCAGGGTTGTGAAAGCCATCAGGCTGCCTGTGCTCTGCATTCCTTAATGTACAATGAAATGCTTTGATAACCAAAACCAAAAACCCCAAAAATGGCAAGTGTTTCCTGCAAGAACCCTTGAAATAAGGTTTGCTGCTAATGTGGAGTAGCTGTCAGTGTAAGGGAGAAAGATGGCAGAGCTGGAACAAGGACCTTTGCTTCAGCACATGGGACTGTTGCTTCGGATACACCGAACAGCAAGAAAAGTACTAGGAAGGATGCAGTCTTAGCTCCAAGGTAATGGATAATCCAGAAATAGCTGTTTCTCTTCCTCAACCTTCTTTAAACTGCCACAGGAGACCTCTTTCCACTCAGAGCTCAGTTATTCTTCAGCATCGACTTCTCAACACACCACTTTGGCTTTCACAAGTAATCTGTTGGACAGGCTAGGAAACCTGTGCTGAATTCCCTCGTCTCCAATGTTTGGCTTCAGTTAGGAGAAGATTTGCCCCAAGACTAAACACGTGTAATATTAAGTGTAACCTTTTCTTAGCTTTATTGTGCTTGCTCTTAAATCTAAATTATGTATACCTTGTGTGTGTTTATGTGTATTAGAGTGAGGGGGAGAAACTCAAATGGGCATGGCAAATGTGAACTCCGTTCACTGTGCGTACACTGTAATATGAACAGACTCACAGAGGTGTGTGGGCATATATAGACTTAACCACATCTACTGTAAAGAGGGGAAAAAACTGCTGAGAAGAATTTTGTCATGTTTTCCATTGAAAATCTGCAAGCTGAGGAAATTCAAAGAGATCACAATAATGTTTTGTTTTGGTAGGTTTTTTTTTTTTCATGATGCTATTTATTTTTTTGGTACTATTTATTGCTATTATGTTTTGTTGGGAACTCGACAAGTTTGTGAGGTGGGTTTTTTCCCCTCTCCCCATATCTCGAATATATGCACACACTTGAATTATTACTTTCCTACAGGAACTAACAGCTGTATGTGCAAATCATGCATATAAATCAATTACCGAGGCCTATGTACTATAAATGCACCCATTAATTAAGCAATGTCAGATGCTATGAACCATGAAGTTCATTACATCTTTAGCATTCAAACCAAGGATTATTTGAAGAAGCAATACTACGTTTACCTAATAGTTAATGAAATTAAGCCGGGTTGTTGCCAACATTCTTATTTTATGCCTAATTCAGTGTTTAAATGTTTATGAATAAAACACTAACTGCTGAAAGCAGAAATGTTGAAATGTAATTACTGGTAAGTTATAACGCACTTGAGGACTCATTATACCAGACTTGGGAGTTTTAAGATCACCAGTGTAACACAGTCTCCAAAAACACAGATTTTTTATGGGCTAAAAGCTGGAAAGACATAAATGCTGTTGAATTTGTCCTGGCTGAGTGGAAATTTTGATGATCGTGGTAGTATGATTTATGGGTATAACATTTTCCAGTCATTACGTGGTTGCATTTCAGCATTGTGACATGATTTGCATATGTGAATATCCCTGCAAATTAACTTCTGATGAGAGCTACATCTGCCTGGATTAAGAAGCTCCTATCTAAAAACCAATCCAGCTGCTACCCTGAAGGACCTATTTGAAAAAAAGGCAATCTGCAATGTCATCATATATAGTTTTTCCATATGTATGTCCTGATTTAGATTTAAATGTAAATATTGTATGACAGTATTGGTTATTTTGTTAGGGTTTATTCTGCCAACTAAGAGGCACTCAGTGATGTAAATATTAGGATTATCTCTGCTCTGTAGCATTCTTACTTTCCTCCATTTCAATAACATACCTACAAATAGCTAAGTATCAAGAGCCAGAATAGTATCCATCACTCTGTTCAAAGCCATTCTTAGCCACACAAATAAATAAAATCAAATTTAAAAGAAAATAACACAAAGGAAAGAAACAAAACCCTAAAACTCTCCAGAAATAACAGGGAAAAGAACACCAAAGATCTGTGGCCAAACACCCTCTTCTGCTGGCTCAGCACTTCCCAGGAACAGGTTTTCTGTTGGAGGACTTGTATCCCCAGAAAAATGGTACAGACTTTGACACAGAAAACTTGTAGGTGGGTTCTGAATGTAACTGATAGACACGAGATAAAGTCAGACAGGGGAGCTCAGAATGAAAATGAAATAATTCTGTTTTGCACAATAACAGTAAATGAATATCAGACTCTTCCCGAGCATTTTATAAAACCCAGTAATTTTTTTGCAGCACAATAAAATCAGAGCTTGAAGGAGGAATTTAAAGGAAAGTCACAAGGCAGAAGAAATAGTGAAAAAAAGCAACAGTGCTTTTGAGCACTGAAGAAAAATAAAAAAGGAAGAGTGGAGGAAAGGATTAGGGTGTGGAGCCAATATAACCGCTTGATGCAGAAGTCTGAGAAGGGTGTGGAAGAGATACTTAGAAAGTAGTTACACAATCAAAGCAACTGACAAACAGACTTTGCTTTGGGGCGGCCTTCTAGTTGTTTTCCAAGGTGGTCACACTGCTTTGAATGGGCTCTGAAAGACCAGCACCTTCTCAAAGAAATGCAGAGTTGTACACCTGCAGGGCTCTGGAGGGAGGGACACACCACCCTCGAGGGTGGGCAGAAGTGGTGAGATGCAGAGGAGGGACACGTTGCACCTGGAAAATGAAGAGACCATGAGCCTTGTGGTTTTCAGAGCAGACCTGAGACACTTCAGAGATGGAAGGGAGGGAGAGGAGCTGTTTTTTTAGGGCAGAGGGAGGAGGTCTAAAGAGGCAAGGAAGTAATGAGAATCAGTAACAGAGCAAAAGGAGGTGGATTTGTATTTGTACTGATAGCATTTACAAATAAGCATAGAGAGTATCAAGCACCAGAGTCTGCATAAAGGTAGATGTTGAGAGAGGGAAAGAGAGTTAAGAGAAGAGCCAGAGAAAAGAAGCAGCATTGACCTGCGAGAAAAAAAAAAGTATTTAACATGGGATTTCTGTGCTTTTTTTAGGAACAAAAGAAAACAAATATTTTTATTTTATTGGAAAAGTTTTGATTTTTATCAGTACCAAGATTTTAAGATCTGTAGCAATTATTACACTGAATGTATTAGCTTTTCCTTTCTTCTCTCCCAGAAACTCACATTGCTGCTGCTTGAACACACTATCTTTTGCTGAAAGAAATTCTGATGAAATTTTAAAATTGTGACAATATAGGTAAATTCGTAATGAATGTCACTTTTCACATGAGTTAAAACTTGATGTACAGAAGTCAATGGCCAAACCCATAGTAATAACTGGAAACTGTTTTAGCAGTTCACATATACCGTCTTAACTGAGGCTCAACTATGGAGAAACCAAAGCCACACAGTAATATCCACACCACAGTCTTAAGTGCTTTAGATCCCAGTGTTGTAAACTAAAATGTTAGTAGAAATACATTTTAAAAATGGTTAAAAACAGTAAAAGTGTTCTCCCACCAATTCAATAAGAGGCAGTAAATATCAACAAGCTAAGCAACACAAAGTCTAAAAATTAGAATAAATTCACACACATACAAGGAAAAAAGTTAACAAAATAGCTGTGGGCAAAAGCATAAATAAGCCATGCCCCTGGAACTAAACATGTGCAAGTATATAATCCTACCCATTCTTATACTGAGCAGTGACTTACTTTAAGACCAGTCTTCATGCAAATGTAGCTCTGAACAAGGGAAGGTTGGCAGAGTCAATGCCACAATTTATTTATATATGCCAAGCAGGACACCTCAGTGTGGCAATAGCGCTGTACTCTGCTGCTACAAGAGTGGAGCTGATTCCTCCTGCAGGTCAGTGTGGAGGCAGAACAAGCATTCTGCCTACAAAACCACTGCAAAAATCTAAGCCTCATAACCTGCAGCTGGTCACTGCCCAACATAACAAGCTACTGACTTGATGGGTTACATCCAAAGAGGTTCAGCACTGCATAATGCAATCACATGTGAAAAAGTTAACAAGTGAAAGACATATATTTAATCTTGCCAGCATTCATGGATATCAGAAAGATTCATTCCAGTGGTAGTCATTCCTAAATCAAAACCTCTGTTAGCAGGTATGAATGCAGACTTAGGAAAGTCTGAAGGGATTCTCTCCTCTAAAACACAGCTGATTTCCCAAGTTAAGGAGGGGTAGAGAGCAGCCTGGGGAAGACCATTCAATCTTTATGCAGTGCAGGCTTTGCTTCCTCATAAAGCAGCTGTTCTCAGATCCTGTGAGTTAGAAATGCAGAGTCAGCAGCACTAAATGAACACATTGTCTAATTGTAAGTTCCTCCTTATCATAAAGTGTTGGGTTTATTACATTTGGAGATCACTAAAGGTAAAATTCCTGATATTGTGGGTGTGTGTTCCCAGGGAAGTTTCATTTACTGATTATGTGCAATAAGAAATGTAAGAAATCTCTTCCAGTAAACAGAGTTCACAGTGGCCATAATCACATATCCATGCCCGTATAATTCCCAAATGGCTTTGTGAAGGTCTGAAGAAGCAAAGGAGTAAATAAACTCATTCTCTGTCAGATTTACAGTTGTTTCTTCAAGAAGGACTGCCTTGATTGCTGTCTGTCTCTGTCATTCCCAGGTGGGATCACACACAAGTCCTTAAATGATGTCAGGAGCTGAGGGAGCTAGAGCAGTGACATATATTGGCTCTCAAATTATTGAGAGATATCTTGATTTTATTTCACCTGGCACCAGCAGTCACTCTTCTATTCAGCATGGAGAAACACAACATAATATGCCCTCAGAAAGGAAAGGTGAAAAGAAATCCTATTATCCTAGGGCATCAGGTGCTCATTATAGCCAGCAATTAGCAAATCTCAGGTGTTGAGATGCTTATTCAAGCCTTCTGATACTACACTATTACACAGGAAATACAGTGAAAATCAGGTGTGAGAATACCAAGATTTGTGTTTCTCAACTGAGTTCCTATTGAAAAAAATACCACCAACAAAAATAAACAACTCCTTCCCTATATGTTGGTACATCCAAGTTTGGAAAGAACAAAGTATTTACTCAAGCATAAATATTTACTTATAGAAAGGTTAATTCAGGGAGTTGAATTGTAGGTGTCCTTAAGGTTTTGCTTGCAATCCTTATCTAACAAGTTGGCAAGAAGATTTTCACAGTTTTAAGTAGACTTTGATCCTCAGATGACACTTGCTATGTTTGCAAATATGGACTAATGTTTTGTGTATTGTATATTTTAGATTGGCTTTGAACACAACAAATCCGTGTAACACAAGGATTCAGTTACAGTTTTACCACTCAAATGTCTGTGCAACAGTTAATTTTAGGTAGTTGCTTTAGAAAAGACACAATTATGTCTTTTGTGGTTTTCAGTCGATAAAATCTAGCCCAAGAGCACAAAGGACTCAACTGAAGTTAATGGAAATATTTTCTTTGTCTTCTACAGACAGTGTGCCAAGCCCTAGGTGCTTTTACTGTTGGATGATTACCTAGTGGTCAAGAATACTGGTCAAAAATACTTTAGTCTCAGAGACTTTTGTTTCAAATATCTCAGTCCTCAGAATCAGGACACACAGTCCTTCACGCATTTAGTATCATGATCATTTATGTTTTGTTGTTTTTAAGCAATTGAAGAACATTCCCCTTTATCTCTTCACTGCACTGACTTCCTCTAAGACCATGACTGAATAAATGAAAAAAATGTACCTCTTATTCCTCCAGTTCCTGCTTAATAAGCTCAAGAAGTCTACAACACCGGCAGGATCCTATTTTTCATCTAGGAACTCACACAGAGAATTGCTACCTCTGTCCCTTTCCCTTTCCTTCCCCTTCTGATTTCCATTTCCATGGGAGTTATTAGCACAAGTGGCTTTTCTCAGAATATTACACCAGCAGCTCTCTCTTGCTTGTCTTAATGACCCAAGAAGTTTAGCTCTGCCTCAGTTGCATGAGTAATTACTAATTATTTTCCTGAGTGAGGTAAAGGGTATCATCCTACAGTATTGTCATCCCCCTTTTCTCTGGTCCCTGTGTAGTGTTTGTGCCACCTCCCTGCTGTAGATGGGTAAAGTTCCAGCTGATTACAGAGGCAGCAGGGTTTCATCCAAGGGAGTACAGTACATCCAGCTGTCAGGTGCTGTGTGCATTTATTACTCTCTAGTTTGAAATAACTCTGTATATACTTTGCACTCTGTAAGCTTCAGCCTGGTCAAAGGCAACTTTGGACTTACAGTCCTATACCCACTTACTCATGTTGTTTTAGGTCTCCCCTCTTCTGCTTGTGTTCTTGGTGCTGTAGTCTGGATTGCACTAGCATCTTTTCTGTCAGGTCCTGTGTCTGGGCAGAAAGTTGATGTGGTGCTGGTGAAGGAAGGATTTGATTCATCTTTCTGTAAAGCACTGAGCTGTTCCAAGGATTTTTCAATGGAAAATGAAATTCTGTTCAATGGCATTCTGGGGTAGCAGATAAAACTTATTATTTTTGTTTTTTCCTGGGATACCTGCAGAGTGGAAGAAAAACCTTAAAAAACTGTGAGAATTTCACCATCAAAGAAGTATATTTTAGCAGAAATTGTTCTAGCACTATGTCATGAACAGCCTCATTAATTTTTCTTTGATAATTAGCTGTAACTGTTTAAAAATTATTGACTGAAACAAAGAGACTTTTGAAAGAGAACCAGCATGAATACTTATTGTTAGTGAATAAATTTGGAAAAGACTTGATTAAGCAATTTACACCTAATTTCACATTAAAATGCTGATTTTTTTTCCCCTGAAGATTACCTGTGAATTCCATTAATATGAAGAAAGTTCTGTCTGAATATCAATTAGAGCTTTGAGAAAACATACACATAGGCTGTGTTAGAGAAAGCCTGAGTCACATATGCAGAGGACACAAAAAGCACGGAGTTAATGGCTTCAGCCTGTCTTTGTCTAGGTGTGACCTATGTAAAAGATCAGGATCTGTGATCCCCACTTAGGTCTGGACCTCTGGTCTTGGCAGGTCACTCTGTACTTGCCTGTTGAGGCACAGAAGGAGCAACAACTGAAAATCTCCCGCTAAAGGCAGCTGCACCAATAGTTTGATTGTTCTCAGGTCTTGCCCATTTTGTGGTTACTTGTACCCCAGATGCTGCAGAATTCATTCGAAGCCTCAGGGAGTCAGTGAGAGTGGCAGTGGGAGAGTGAGGTTTGGCTGGCTCCAAAAGTGGGCAGGCACGTGCACAGCTGCATGCCAAGTTCCCTCTGGATGGGAGAGGCATTCCAGCATTGGAGCTTCCCCCAGTGCTGTTAACAGCTCAGCCACTGCCATCACCCCCCATGACAACAGCTGGGCAGCCTGTGGTGCACCACCATTCCCCAGGCTCCCTGGACACATCCCACATGGCACTGCCCTTGCTGGTTGTCCCTTGCTCTCCTATCACCCTTGCATCGATGTGGCTGTGCCTCTGAATGCCCTTTCCGAGGGTTTCTCACAACCAACATGTGCCTGAGAAGTGCAACTAAGTGAGGATGCTCACGGCTTAATTGCTGCGGTTATTGTTCCTGGGTTTCTTATCCAGGTAGAATAACACACAAACATTGCTACCAGAACAATCTTTGGTTGCCTAATGAATGACGATATTCAAAAGATATACGTAAGTTCATTTTTATTATAAAAATAGAATAATATAAAACCACGGAAAGCATATGATACAAAAGTGTGTAAGGCAGATTTGCAATTAATTCTCCTTTTTCTTCCCTGGAATTCAAATATCCCTCTTAGAACAAATGGGCAAGGCCTGGGACAGTAATAAGTCTTTGATTTTTATATCATTTTGAAAGAATCAGACATCTCTAACTAAAAGATTAGGGAAATATAACTTTTATTTTAATGCGAGTAGTATTTTACTGGACCCTGGCAGGGTATTAGAGAAATTATCACTTTCTCATTAGTCTAACTGCCAACTAGCTCCTCTTACTTTCCTTTTCTTCACAATGGAGGGTGTCTCAGACAAAATGCTACTTAATCAAATTACTTAGGAGGGAGTAGATTTCTAAAGAATGAGTTTCAGAAGGAATCAGGCCAGAATCAACACTTCAAATGCTTTCTCAAGTTCCAGGCTTCAGTGGCATTTAATTGTTTTCTTGAGTCAGGTCCTAATAGTGTGGCTTTGGGATTAAAGCAGGGGAAATTTTTGCTAGACAAAAAGGTGCCATCAAATGGATTTATGAAAATATGGACGTGTTGTTGAACTTTTTGTCAAAATAATTTTCTTCAGGAAATTCAGCTCTGTCAGTGTAGTCATTTTGTAATTAAATGTTTTGACAGTTCAGGTTGAACCAACCATTTGTTTCAAAATTCCAGTTGTGAAGTCTGAAATCAAAACCACATCTGACTCGATCTTTTTCTAATCAATTGTTCAAAATAACTGAGTATTGTGCCAAACTGAAACAATTATTTTTTCAGCTGTCACAACTGCTGATGAACACAAATATGAAGGAACTGGAGTAAAAGCAGTTTGTGTACAGAACTCAAAATCTGTGGGCTACAAAAAGAAAATCCTTCAAGGATACTCTATTATAATTTAGCTTATTCAGTTGTCATATGCAGTTATGTTAACTGCTGTGAATACAGAGTAGCTATATAGCATGTATATTGAAAATAATACTTATTACCTCAACTAGGACATATTCATCTGCATCCTGTTCTAGAAAGAAAGATCTACTTGCTAGTCACTTGTGATTAATCCTTCATTATTGCATAAAGCTCGTTTGTAAAAGCTCATATGGGCCCACCTGTGTATCAGGCTCTGTACAAATCAGGATTGTGAAATATCACAACATCTGGTCCAGACCTGCTGGCTGCTGGGTATAGCACTGCTGGATCTTGTTTTGTTGGGGTGGGATGTCACAGCAGTGTCCAATATGACACAAAAGACTGAAGTAGAAACTAGACCCAGGCCATTCAGGAACCCTCTCTAGAGACAGTTCCTTCTTTCCCTCCCTTTCCTCAACAAAAGCCATCTCCTAGCAGAAGACTCCTGGTAATTATGTACCCCGAAGCTTTCAGCCCAGAGCTTTAGAAGGCACAACAGCATTTGGGCCTCAAGATAGACAATAACTGAACACAAGCTGAACTCCAGTGTGGAGGAGATGCTTTCTTGCAGGGCACCTCAAATGTGAGACTCTCAGTGTCAGCCTCCAAAGACTGGTGACAACCCAACTTTGATGACAGCACACTGTGGAAGAGATACCTCAGTAACTGTGCTGCTGAAGAGAAAGTTCAGGCTAGACCCAGATGCACAGGTCTCAGACTGTCTACATCAGATATGGCAGATCTGCATACTAAAATCCTGCCCATCTCCCTGTTTGTTTGAATAATCATCCCAGTTTGTCCCCCAGATATGATTTTAGCAAACAGCATGATTATAAAGTACAGAGACAAAGGTATAGCCACACATCCTTCTGTCTCCTCAAGGGTGGAAGAACTGTGTAGACCTCCTTTAAACACCATGAGGCTAAGCACAGTTCCCCTCAGCCTGATCTCATCTCCCGTGTTCAAGTCCTTCATAGAGACTCAGGTCCTCATCTCTAACTTCCAAGTCCTTTAAGGAGATCTGGTTTCACTTAGAGTGATCTGATGCTGGCAGAAAAGACAACTTTCTCACATCTGTTTGAAGTGGTTTCTAACCCTTTTTGGGGAAAACCAAAGTTCTTTGCCATGTCTGCTCTCTGGTGGGATATTGAGGTGAGGGGATGGGGAATGAGGCATGAAGGGGAAGAGGCATATCCACATCTGACAGTCCTTTTCTCGAGAAGAGTTCCTGAAGAGGAATACATCAAAACTAGTGAGAATAGATCTTTATTTTCTTTGCTCTTTCATAGGTCTGTGATTCAGAGGGTGTAATGTGAAAATGTATGATTCTCTTCTGAAAGGACAGTTATGGCAGATGTGATATTCATGAAAACCACTGGAATCTTGCAACAACCTCTGAAATCTCATCTCTCTATCTCCATTTACCAAGTCATCATATTGCAAAGCCTCTAAGGGGAGGTACCAAATAGGTTGAAATAAATATTTTTGTAAAGAAAAAAGAAGACGTGTTTTTAGAGAATTACAAGAGATTGATTTATTCTTTTTTTCCCCCCTTAAGTAAAATGAAATCAATAATGAACATTAAGTGCAATTAGCTGAGATTAAGAGAAAAAAAGAAAAAAATTGGACAGAAGTGTTTCTGAAACCAGCTGTACAGAAATGAAAGTCATGTAACCAAGAGCAACATACTGCAGATTTTTGTTCTAATTGTTAAAAAATGTTCTCTCCCACTCTTGGAACTTCTAGTCCAAGTTTGAGCCTGAAGCAAATTTTTACAGTAAAGTTATAAACCCATGAAAACAGAGGTTTATAATGGAAACACTGGCACAGTCCTAACTAATGTGTTGTGCCATGGGGTGTCTCTGTAATAAAAAAAGTCTCTGAGCTTGTATGCCAGCCAGAACAGCTAGCAACACCCTCCCCCCCAAAAAAAAAGAGGACAGAAGTAGATGAAACATCATCAGCACCAGCTTTCTGAGATAAAACAAACACACAACCTCCTACACTGTAAAGGATTACAAACAAATAATTTGTCACAGCTTTGAATAAATACAGAATAGGAACCATGCTTTGAGAAAATGATGAGTTATTAAGGTATGGAATTTAATATCATTGTCAATCTATAAAACTTTTACAACCTAGTCTTATTTGCACAGAGATTACATCCCCAAAGCTCAGTGCCAAAGACACATGTTAATAAGCTCACAACTTTTAATTAAGCAATATGTATAAGTAGATTCCCATTAAGCTGTGATTTGTGGGCTAGTTCATTACAGTGGGTTCCAGCCACCAGACACATATTCAATACAAATCAAGCAGCCTGCATATTATCCAGCTTAATGTGAGCCTACTTGGGATATTTTATCACCAGTTCAGATTGGTGGTTCAGAGAACTATATTTTTTTTCTAAGATTGGGGGCAGCGACCAGAACCTTATAATGACCCCATATTGTTTTCTTAATGAAACTATCCGTCTGAATTGTTAAGTTGCAACTGGTAATTATTCATACAGTTAATCATAGTTCTATTATATACAACATAGATATGACATTCAGCCAGAACACATTTGCTCTCATTTAAATTAGATGTGTACAGTAAGGCATAAAAGAAGGAAATATGGATATTAACGAATGGAACAATAAAAATAATTCACACGTTTTACTCCAAAGAGATTGATGACAACGTTTCCCAGATCTTGGAATAACTCTCTTTTGAGTTCCTGAATTATGTTGAAATTTCTGCCCCCAGTTTGTGGTGCAGAGTGTCAAGTGGAATTTTTTCAATCAGCTTTACTCATGACAGTATGCCATGACATTTCACATCTTTCTTGTTTAGACCTATTTCCCACTTACTACATCAGCAGTGAGGATTGGATGGCAATCTGATGCAATAGTCTTAAGAAGGATATTCCAGAATGTTTAACACTCTTTTTTTTTTTTTTTTTTTTTTTTTTTTTTGGGGT
>VXBX01009321.1:205000-219235 GCA_013400415.1 Scytalopus superciliaris | reverse complement strand
TAATAATAAACCTCATAAATTTTATTAAATGACAGACATTTTTTATTAACTTTTTTCTTTTGAAAACATGTTTATGTGGTTTAAAATGAAGCATATTTTTCATGCATTATCTAACATACGTTTGTCCCATACCTGAGTGGATGAAATCTTGACCTAAACAGAGATGATGCTTCCTTTGCCTTCCCCAAATATCCTGACAAAGCTGTAAGAGGGTTCATGTCATCAGGGATGCAGCAATATTAGAGAGAAAGCTAATATATTAGTAGGAATATTTTAAATAGTTTAAAACATACAGTTATTCAACTACTTTGCTGACAACCCTACTACTGCTGGGACCATAAGCCGCTACAGAGCTGTGCAGGTTCCCCTAGTGGATAGCCATCAACTTTGATCAATTGGATTGACATTTTATGTCTTTCCTGCTCCCAAACAAGGTGGCATGGATAACTTCAGAAGTAAATGTCTTAGATGAGCTTTCAGGCCAAATCTTCCCAATGCCCCCACTTAGTGTGCTTTCTGCTTCACACTGCAATTTTGGGGCACATCCAGTGAGTTCCTAAATTGATACTAGACTGGAAGATTATTCCAACTTGTTCCTGAAAGTTTATTCCAGGAATAAACCCATTTTACTCCACTGCCTAACAGGTGTTAAGTCCACAGGACCAGATCACAATAAGTGTGAAGTAAATCCCCACAACCTGTGTGGCACAGACACCAAACCTCTGCACCAGATGAAGGTCTACAGATCTGTTTGCACTGTCCTGTGCTGTCGCTAACGTAGCACAGTCTCTTTGTGTTGCTTCCATGCATTTTTTTTTCATCTTAGTCTAAAATGAACATTAAAGCCCATGTGTAATCCCCAGCCACTGGGCTGTCTGCGAGGACTCTTACCTCAGAGATCTGTCTTAACACTCACAATACTCCTAGTCAAATAAGAAACACAGGACTTCCAAACAAAGCTTCAAACCAGACAGACACACACAGAGAGCAGAAATCCACTTCAGTTGCAGTTGTGCTGGATGAAGGAATAACAGCCTCACTCCCAGCTGTCCTCACCACCCTTCTCTCAGAGATGACTGCACTCAGAACTGCTGGTAGAGTCGCTCGTGTGAATGCTCTCGCACCTGTTTTGGGTAAACATAGCCCTGTGAGGCTTGAACAGATGGAACAGAAGGTATTAGCTACTCATCCTGAACTGGGTGAGGGAGAGCTCCCACGGGAGCTTCTCCTGCATGAGAAAGCAGCTGTAGATGATCTCTTCAGGTGGCACAGCTGTGCTCAAACGGGAGTGTGTGTCCACAACAATAGCAAGGCTAGAAAAAGAAATCTAAAAATTAACAACCTGAATGCAACATCTCTTAGTCTGTGCTCACTATTTTCTTTTTGAGCCAAGTTGTGCTGGTATCGGCTCTTTCAGCATTCCTTCTATAATCCCTCAGGCTGTCAGAGGGGCCAAGACAAGCCCTCAGTTATACAGACAGCCTCAGACTCAAAATGTTGCATTCCTAATAAGCTAGATACATGTGCATAGGGCCATTTATTCGTAAGGAAAATCCAGCTTTTAAGAGTTGTTGGGAGACCAATGCAATGTGGTAAGCTTGCCAATGCTTTAAAGAGAAGAGCGTGTGTGGAAGTAGGGGAGGAGGTAATAGGGGACTGTAATCAATTCCTGTCCACCACTTGTTTAAAAAAAAAAAAGTCACATGATGAGACCATCAACAAATTTAGACTTTTCTATTTCTAATTTGAAAGATATTATGAAAAAGTAATGTATGTTCTCTGATAGTTCAGAGCCTCTCTAATATATTCACAGATAATACCTGTGGAAAAAGACAAAAGCCTTCAAAAAATGACTTTTAATTCCAAAGCTCTGGTTGGAAATGCACTACTGAAATGTCCTGCTATCGTTCTATAGACATGAGCGCACACATACACACACATTCCTGCAATGACAGTTGTCTGTTGCTCCAGATCCACTGGCACATGGTGAAGTTCAAAAATTTATCCAAAATAATATTGTGAAGATCCTTTCTTTCTTTTATTTTTCTTTTTTAATTATTATTTTATTATGTAAGGACTTTGTGCCTTTGGAGTAGGAAGCTATTATAAATATGTCGTAGTGCAGATGAAGAACTTTCCCAATTTCATTAACAAGTAGCAAGATCTGTGCATATACCTCCCATACAGAATGTTTTAGAAATATGCCCTATTATGTCTAGTTAAGTCAACCTTGTGTCATTATTTCATATTAGTGTATATGACAGAATTGGCATACCCAGAAAAGATTCATCAGAACCATTACGTGTCATCCAGGAAAATGAAGAAAAGGAATACTATGTTTTGAAAACTAGGTTAAATATCATGTTCTCAAATATTTTGAGAAGAAAAGGTTATATTGGTACCAAAAAAATGGCTGCTGTTTCAAGGTTTTAAAAAGTACTTTGTATAAAGATATAGTTAAAAAAAAAAAAAAAGCCAACTTTGGAGTGCATGTTTAAGTAGAAGACAGGGAAACAAGAATGAAATTCTGCTACACAAAGAGAAGGAAGCATTGCTTAAATGTTTTGTTTTAGAATATATACTGTAAAAATATGAATCTGATCCTAACCTTCCCCTAACAACAGAAAACAATTGATTGTCATTTTTAAGAAGAAGAGGTGGTATTTTATTCCATGCAGACTCCATGGAGATTCTTGTCTTTCATCATTCTGTTTCTCCCTCACTTCCTACACATTTCTCTTTATGTGGAGGGTTGACCTTTCTTGGACATCAGTCGCCCAACAAGCCTGTCTATCACTCCCCTCCTCTGCAGGATGGCAAAGGAGATAAGATGGAAATAACCCCTTATGGGTCAAGATAAAGACAATTTAATAAAGTGGAAGCAAACTAAAGCAAAAGATTTTATCATCTACTTCCCATCAGCAGGTGGTGTCCTGCCACTTCTTGGGAAGCAGAGATTCAGTGCTTGTAGTGGTTGCTCCAGAAGACAAATGTCATAAATAACAAATGCCACGCTCTTCTCCTCCTTTTTCTTAGCTTTTATTGCTAAGCAGACACCACATGGTATGCAAGATCACTTTGGTCTGTTTGGATCAGCTGTCCTGGCTGTGTCCCCTCCCAAATTCTTGCCCATCCCCAGCCTACTGGTGAGCAGGAGAATGTTGGAGAGACAGCCTTGATGCTGTGTGAGCATGGCTCAGCAATAGCCTTAACACTGCTGTATTACCAACACCTTTCTAGCTACCAATGCAAAGTACAGCACTTTGGGGGCTGCTGTGGGAGAACTAACTCTATCTCAGCCAAACACAACACACCTTACAAAGAAAACAGCTTTCAAACCTAGTCATAAATGAAAACTTAAAATAGGATTGCACATAGAATGACACCTGGGGGAAAATTAAGGACTCAAGAGAGCTTCATGTGTAGGCTTGCTGAACCTGTAATTTTTAGACCTGAACTTCAGTTTTCTCTCCTTCACATTTGCTGGTGCTGATGAAGATGCAGCTGTAGCTCAGACCTTGGACCATCTCCCATATTTGTCATTCCCAGGACTTTTATTTGAAGCTCCTGGCAGGTGACTCCTGTTTAGGAGGAGGCAGTGGCTTAGGAATGGTCTGAGACTCAGGAAGGTTTACGACTTCTCACATCGTCCATGTGTTCAAACAGCATATTTGAGTGTCTCCCAAAGACCACTGCTGTGGAGGAAATAATGTTGCTATGGGACATAAAGGTAGACCTCAACATCAAAACCTCTTGTGCTGTAAATTCTCACATCTCCATTGTCTTTAACTGAGCAGCCAAAAAGTACCTGTGCTGAGGATCAGGCTCCCCATCTTTAGATTACTGGATAATAATATCCTATCAAGGAGATATAAGAGGGAATCAGAAAAGCTCATCAAAATGTTCAGTGACATGGCAGCAGATTTATGAGAAAAAAAGATGTCATTATAAAGAAGGAAAAAAAATGTAAAGGTCATATTCATTAGTAAGAAAGGAAGTCCTAAAGAAAGTACAGGAAATTACAGGTTTGCCAGCACTTTGGAGTTTTGTTGTTAAGAGAGAGGCAGGTTTTCGTAGCACATTTAATTAAAATGTACTACTTCTCTTTATTTTTACATTTTCAATCTTTTTATTATCTTAGCAATATGTCTTCTACTGTTTCCTTAAGCATTAACAGCTGATTTATTTAATAAAACTGAGGACTGAGCATCACTGGAAATACTGTTTCCAATGGAATGCTCTCATGCTGTGATTGGTGAAGTGCTAAGTAATTTGCTTTTAATGCTAGCACATACCACTTAGCACTATATTTAACTGAATGATGAAAATCACTCATTTTTCATCCCCTTGCTTAACTGGTGCTCAGTGTAATCTATCTACTGTACTGTGAGCCCAGCGCCAGATATATTCTAATAGACCTTGCTCTCCAATCTACAACAAGCATTTTAATTTTTAATTCATAGTTATGTCTTTATCCTTTAATAGAACAGAACTACAGATGGGGAGTATGTTTTAGATAATAAGAGCACAGTAGGTACCCAGGGAAACTACACCACTAAAAGGATTCTTTATTTACACTTTTCAGTAATGACTACATATATAGAGCTACACGGGAGAAAATTGTTGTAAAGGAGCACTGCATAGACAGGCAATTACTATCCAACTATAACAGAGTGTTATGGATGATGTTGTTGATAAGAGCACTTCAGAAAACAATTTTAAAGCCAATGCCACCCACTGTATATTGACCAACAAACATAGGAAACTCATAGAATGCAAGTAATCAAAATTAATATGTGNGCGGGGGGGGGGGGGAAGTAAGGTAAACTTGATTAATATTTAAGCATATTTTAAATTTTGCTTTCGCAAATACATAACTTACAGAATTTTGCATCTCAGTTCACATGAAAGTCAGTGTAGAAAATAAAAGTGATGAAGCAAGTCCTTCATGCTGAACAAGGTCTCAGGACCAGATACCTATTTGTTAAAAAATCAGCACAGTCCTATCAGAACTGAAGATATGGTGCTTCCACACATAAAGTCAGACTAAATACCAACACTATATTTTCAACACTGCATTACCAACACTAAAGTCAAAATCTCACAAAATCAGACTGGGATATTGTAACTCAGTGGTGGGAAACCTAGGGAAACCTATTGCCCAAAGGGATTTTTACCATTATAGTCAGTCATGTTGAAAGACAAAACTGAGGCCAGGAAGATGCACGGAGTGTGATGCTGCCCACAACATGCTGTCTTCTTGGTACTGTCACCCAGAAAGTGCAGTAGGTTACAGATCACCATGTATACAAGCAGTCCCAGCAGCCTCCACCACACTGTGTGTGTCATTAATTATTGCAGGGTAATTGACATTACCCCAGATTCTGTGGTAATTGGTGCAAAGAGCAACTCCTTTCAGGTAGAAGAAAATCCACAGAAAAATTCTGGGACTGGATGATTTCTCTTCAGTTTGTTTCTTTTTCAAAGTTATGTACAGCAGTTTAAAGTGTCAACAGGCAAAGCAAGCATTAAAAAGGCAATTTTATTCCTGTTATGACAAGGAGAAGTCATCCAAGTAATATCTGACACAAGAGAAGCCACAAAAATCACATCACTTCTTGTAAATATTCAGAAGATTTAGATACCATATCTGTCTGGGTATATAACCACACACTTATGCACATGCACACAAATAAATTGAGAAAACAACAAGAAATTCGAAACCACATTGTTATCTTGCAAACCCAAAGAGAAACTCTTCTCAGGAGTGACATTTAAACATTAGGATTACTATCTAATGTCATTTAATGATTACTGAGGTACATGAAAGTCATAGATTTAAGTAACAAAGTTAATCAATAACACTCAATATATTGGGTAAGATCTTGCAAAGATAAGTGCAACTGAAAATCTTTGACCATACCAGTGTGAACAAAGGGACACCAGAAAATCATACATGCTGGAAAAATGTCACTGACTATATAATAGATTACAGCATTCTACATAAATTATTCAAAATAGCGGTAAGGTGACAGTCTTCCCTTTGTCAACTGTGTTTTCAGGATAAAAAGGATCCTACCACAGGGAAGACTAAAAGTCAGGGAACTGGCAGTCTGCCCTATATTTCTACATTTGTCTCTGATTCTGGTGGTCTTGCACAAATGATTTCACCTTTCTTGTCTGTGTTCCCCTTTCCACTTTCTCCTTCTGTGGTCTCTCATAGTTCTTGCCTTTGGGACATGGACTTAGTTTCTGATGCATTTGTATGATGCTAAACAGAATAGGCACTGACTGGTTCAAATCAATGAGCAATACTTTACTACTACTAAGCATGAGGATAAACTCCAGGTTGCTTTAAGCTGCTGTAGCTCCCAGAGAAGCAAGTATGGCCACCATGAAGACATCAGGAATATTAGTCTCTGGGATCTTGTAAATTTTGCAGCCTGTTGGAACTTGGCTACAGAACTGGTACATGAAGCCATCGTTGTTCCTTTTCTGGGCATTTTTGCAGTCTCACAATTACAACTGTGTTGTGCTTTGAACAATTACTGAAAACACTGTCACAATGTGTTAGTCATGAAACTTGAAAGACAAATCAGCAACATTTTCCCCACCACAGCTAGCAGGTACAAGCAAACCTGAAAAAGCAGGAACAAATGAACCTGAGAAATCTAGGAGTGTCCCACAACATGGAAGGGGGGAAAAAAAATCATATGAAATAATTATGTTTGCATAATCCAGTCTGTGATCTGATCCCGTGAACTCACCACAACGCAAAGCTTTTTGAAGCCACAGAAGAGCTATGAATGGAGCATTTGCAGGACAACACTGTAGGCACAGAGACATGGTCATCAGAAACACAAACCCTATCAGACAATAACCATACCATGGATGTGGATCAGGATGTAAGCAACTTCATGAAATATGCATTACTGCAGGAACTAGCTCTTGTCAGAGACAACCGGATTTCCTGATGATTAGAAAAAAAGGATACAGAGAAAGACAACATGAAAATACACCAATGACACAGTACAACCTCCCTCCCCCAACAAGAGGGATATAGAGCACATACACTAAATTTGTCAGTTTTCTCTAAAAAGCCTGTCTTGTGTGCTCATGTGTACTTTTCATGTTTTCTCTGTTAGCAGACAAGATTACTGTGAATTTAAAAGTAACACAAAGTGCTTTTAACTGAACTCTACTCCTCAAAGGGCATTGGAAAACTGACACTAATAGGACTCATCTGAGTGGAGGAGTATGGTGGAGCCAGATCCAGTACTGCGGCCCTGGATAAGGAACGAGAGGAAGCTGATATCTCACAGCAATAGTGGTGCCTAAAGACACCCAATATATTCTGTAATTCTCTGTCATCAAATGCCCTGATACTGCCTTTGGTCAGGAGCAACTTCAAGGAGTGACTTGACATACATGGGCCTGTTCCACTCTACACGTGCCTCTCTAGGCACTATAAAGGGTCCAGTGGCTCTCAGTACACAGTAGAAAACAGAATGCAAGTCTGAGAGATCGGCACTTTCACACTCAGAGCAGGATGCAGCCCTAAATAGACACAAAAGAGCTGACTTAAACCTGTCCCCATGCTGGCCCTGCCTCAAGATAGATTGGTGTGGATTGCATTACTGTATTGAGTTTCTGAATGGGAAGTGTGACAGTGCTTGGTTAAAGGACAACTCTTCAGCATTCAGGATTCTTGTAATAGCCAGTGAAACTACCCAAGGATGAAGACACACTGAAAACACAGCTGTGAAATTTCAGCTCTAACTGATCACACACTATTCTTCCTGGGAGAAACTGTGTTTTCAAATTATTTGTTTTCTTCTAGTCATCCCATCATTTTATGTTTAGGGATCAGTATTGTTTTTCAGCTAGGTACTGAAACTACTTATAATACCTTTCCAACTTGCTGTACTCTTTTTCCTCTCCCTCAGCTTGATACATGTAGAGGTACACAGTGTGCTGTCCATTTCACTTTTGCGCTCCTGGGCTGTGCTGATCTCATTACAGAAAAGACTTTCTTCACTAATATCACCAAATGCCTGAAAAACAGAACAGACAAAACCAACATATTATTATGGCAGCATTCAGTGATACATCAGAGGGAACATGGATGACTTTGATTACCCTTTCCCACCCCTGTCTTCTTGCTTTCAAAATATCACAGCTTAGAAGCTTGTGTGTGTGTGAAATTTTATTCTGTCATACTAATAACCCAGCTTTGCAGCAGCTTACAGTTTAGCTTTCATGGTTCAGTTCCATTCCTAGGCTTATCACAATTTTTCTAACAGTTCTGCCAAAACATTATAAAGTAAAACTTACTGTAAATGTATTCACTAATACAGATAGAGCAGTGAGATTAACAATTTAAACACATGTGAAATGTGAATTTGCCTAATTTTTTCTCACTCTAAATGCTTTAGTAAAACAGAGGAATGGGGATTTTTATGCCTGTTGCTTTTAATAACTTCTTATGATGTTCTTGACACATCGAGAAGATTTGAGTGAATAAAGAATAGACCCTCAAAGAAGAAAATCATGGCCATGAGGAGATGATGTTATTGGACTGGAAACCGGTTATAAAGCTACGAGTGCATCAGATTCAGCTCAGCTCATTGATAGTTACCACATCACATGTCAGATCCTCAGCTTGTGTCATGTGGGTGGCATTTTGCACAAGAGTTTCCTGGTTCTGATCGTTTTCAGGTTTTGGAGAGCCTACATAAGAGAAGTTTTGCTCAGATGAGTGTGAGCAGAAATCAGATTTCAGACACTGAGAAGTGACTGAGCCTCAGCTCTGTCTAGCTGTTTTTACTCAAATGCTACCATAAAAAAGCATGTTTCTGCAGTAATACAGTAAATTTTTTAATTTTGCTCTTCTCAATCTGGTTTAGCACAGTGGTAATAAATTATATAAACACTGATATATGTACTGGAATAATCTCTAATTTCTGTTGGTTTTTTCTTTTTTTTTTTTTTTNTTTTTTGTTTTGTTTTGGGTTTTTTTTAGGTATTGTTAAAATCTGTCTGTTGATGCATCTTACAATCTTGGTTGTCCTTCTGGGTTTGATATACTGTGTAGCTAGAAAGTGCTGGAACAAAGGCATATAGGCAGTGTAGAGGCTATTCCCCACCTTGCATGAAAACCTGTGACTAAAGGTTGGAGTGAGTGGTCTTGTGCATCCTACATCCTAGGCAAGTTTTTTTGTACCATGTCACTCTTCTCAGCTAGATATCACACAGAACAGCTACTACTTTATTTCCTGGTTTAGACCTTTAAACTAAGAGATAGTCCAGTTTTAGGTTGTCCAAAGCTGTTTCTGTCATGGCATAAACAATCTTCAAGGCAGGTCCAAAAAAGGTACAACATCCTAGCAAGGCCTCATAGCAACACTTTTGCATTATGCAAAGTCAAGAAGATAGAAGACAAAAAGGGGGGCTATAGCATGAATGAACTAACAGAAACAGAAATATTTTTCCAGTCGCAACAGTCTGAGAAAAAATATATGGAAGTATCATGAGGGTATACCTGGACATCCAATCCTAATTCCCCAGAAGTTGGAACACTGATTTCACTTCATAGAATGGTTTAGGTTGGAAAAGACCTTTGAGATCATTGAGTACGGCCATAAACCTGGCTCTGCCAAGTCCACCACTAAACCATGTCCCTGAGTGCCACATCTACATGTCTTTTAAATGCCTCCAGGGATGGTGACTCAAACATTTCCCCGGGCAGTCTGTTCCAGTGCTTGCCAGCCCTTTCGGATTGTCAAGAAATTTGTCCTAATATCCACACTAAACCTGCCCTGGTGGAACTTGAGGCAGTTTCCTCTTGTCCTATCACTTGTTGCCCAGAAGAAACTGACTCGCACTTTTCTATAACCTCCCTTCAGATGGTTGTGGAGAGTCAAAAGGTCTTCCCTGAACATCCTTTTCTCCAGCCTAAACAACCCGAGCTCCCTTGTCTGCTCCTTGTAGTTGTTGTTTCTATGCCACAAAGAGGACATGGGATATTTAGAGTTCACTGGAAAGGCTTTTCCTTTGGTGTTAGTTAATACTTACCAAGACCTCTTTCAAATGTGATCATTCACATACCCAGCATGCCTGACTGAAGCAACAGGAACCTTTTGCTACAATTAAGGTGCTATCGTTTACTTGTGTACTTTAAATTGAAGCTTGTATAGATACGTCAGATTTTTAGACTTGATCAGATGTTGTACAGAGTTGTGTTCTTAAATTAAAGTCCAAGTTGTTGTTTCTGAGAGTGACTTAATAGCAGTAACCTTATGGTTAATCAACCATATAGTAAAGTTCACTGTGCACTTACTGCAGTGTAATTATAAAGTGAGCAAAAACATAATTGATGCATTTTGTCAATCTGTGTAGCTGCAAGGTACTTTTTCAAAGGTTATTTTTTTATTCGGATAAAATAAGTTAATGCTGTTTTGGCAATTAAGCTTTGACTTCAGAGATTTTACTGCTGATTCATGTAAAACTATGTGATAGATGAATAAAGATTACAAGCATTTAAAAGTACAAAATACCTTCTGCAACAATCAGTGGCTCTGCCCTTGCAGCATAAAATCGTTCTGAAAATCACTGAAAATCCACCAAATCTTGGTGCTTAAAGTAGTTTGAAACCAAAAGGGACGTTTTAATACAAAACAGCACTTTTAAAGTACTTCTTAATTATCAGCACTGCTGTTTGTTACCCAGCACAACTACAGAGCTATGACAGCATTTTTCCCATGAGCACTGACTCAGACTGAATGGATGCACTTGAACTTGCTTCCATCCCTTCTGTTAACAACTGAAGGAGACAGCTTTAAGTCTTCAGCCTCCACAGAAAAAGGAATTAAAATATCTATGAAAATAATATATTTGTGTATGTATTGGTTAGGTGTGTAATCCTTGCTCCTCATCCCATATTCTCTGCCAGTAATAAAGAACCAGCATGATTTAAAATTGCACATTCACATATAGAACAAGGCTACAAAGCTGTAGTTCTGGTGTTTCAGTAATTTTTTGGTTACCTTAAAGCCTGCCAAAAGCCAGTGATTGACCTGCCTCATCCCTTTGACAGTCTTTCTATTACAGCACAGACCCCACCACAGATAAGCAGTACATGGCAACTTGAAGGAAATAAACATTTTTGCACGTGACTCTGTGAGTTCCTGGGGTGCAGAGTATATAGACCCTGAGATTTGTAGAAAATTATGGAGGGGAGGAACAGCCACATACTGCAAGGCGGTCTCCTAAATTTCCATCCTGTTACATGTAGCAACATAGTCTTGACTGCAGCTGAAAATCCTAATAGATTCATAGACACTGTTTCTGTCTAAATCTATACCACAATTTACTGGGAAAAAAAAGCAAGGACCTAATCTTATACTTGACAGGGTAAACAACCTGAAACAGAAGGCATGAAGACATAACTTCTCTGCTGAGACCCATTGTGCACATTCACTTCATCTGCAGCAGATGGATTGGTTTAGCCATCACAAGGGCAAGGGGCAACAGGTTGGGTCCACTTCAGGACAGGGTTAATATGTCATATGTGAGGTGAGCTGGATCAATTTAAGAAAAAAAAACATACAAGCCCAAGATTTCTCCATGAAAACTCTTTTTCTTGTTCTCATCTTTTCAGGGGGGTGGAAAGCGTTTCCTGGATAACTAATTTCTTTCTAGAACTGCTTATCTTTAATTGATTTACAGCATTAAAGGAGAAATATATACTGGTAACAATAACTTAAAACAGTCTGGTTTACTTCTTATCTGCAGTGGCACTAGCTATACTGCCATGACCCTCAACAAAAGGGTGCTAAGTTTGCAGGCTGTACTGATTTGAATGTCTATGTCCATAGGAGTATCCCTCAGCTGACTTTTACCTTGTATGATTCCCAACTGAACCCCCATGCAAGGTGAGAGGGATCATTATCCCACTGAATGCAGTTGCAAACTATTATTCATTTTCTATGGGACAAGATCAAAACTCAAAATTAGGCAGGTGGCCTGTGGTGAAGCCTATTCAGCCCAGGAGTATGTACATACATACCTGCCTGCATTGATGTTGGTGGAATCCCTTTTGCGAGGGATAAATCTTTGCTGTTAATCCCTACTTTTACAGGGATCTTCAGGAAGCAAACTCATAAACTGGCTGGCTGTGTTTGTGGATAACCTGACATGATGCTGCTGAAGCCAGCTAAAGTGGGTCAGTTTACACCAAATAATTACCTTTGCCCAGCCTCTCCCCTGCCAAGAAGTCCTCACCCACTCACCACAGCTGACCCAGCTCATGGACAGGCTGGAACTGTGCTGTTCCCTCTGTGGTGTGTGGTGAGATGATGAAGCTGAGATGCTGAAGTCATTAGGTAGGTACCAACCTCAGTTACCAGGCTGGAGCAATCCTCCTTCTTTTTCTTCCCCATAAACTTTTAGCTACCACTGAAGTGAGACTCTTTATGGAAACAGCATGTGGGGCTTTTTGCAGTAAACTTGTCCAATTTATTCCCTTAATGAAATTAGAGCCAGAAAAAGCTGCACTCACACAGGTGCACAAACTGCACTGCAGTCAATGGCATGGCTTATGCACATATGGGAAAAAAATAGGGCCTAATATTCATAACAACACTGTGTATAAAAAAAAGAATTTGTGGAATTAAGAATAAAACATGAGGCAATTTGTTGATTTGCCCAGGGAATATATGGGAGCGACAAATGTGTGGATTATTCTAAGGTTGTTTTTTAGTGTCATTATCAGATCCAAGAACTGTATATAAAAGCATGCGGTCCCTCACATGCTAAAAGTATAGTTTGCTCAAACAATTCTAAAATATTCAGTATTCTTAAGATTAAATATCTGAATATTGCTTCTGAAGGAACAGCTGTCAGCTTAAATCTAAAGTCTAGTTTGTTTACTGGCTGTATTTTATATCTGTTAGAAAATGACACCAAATGGCAATAAAATTGTTGTAAGTATTCTACTGGGGAATATAAATGCCCTTTGGTTACAGTGTACATATCTTTATACATAATTCCAGTATATTTTCCCTAGAATTATGTTAAATATGTAAAAAGCCTTTTCTCATAAAGGTAAAAATGCTAGATGTTTCCAAGCTGTAATTTAGCATTAGTGTCAAGATTGCTTCAGAAAATAAGCTACGGTTACTGTTTCATTCTTTTTAAGTGTCACTCAGCATACCATATCTGATCTTGTATTCAAAATAAACTTATATGATTTTATTCACTTTTCCAGAAGTGCAAGAGGGTTTAGACATAATTTATAGCATATGGATTGATGTAAATAGCTTAAACTAAGTAATTGGCTAGTCACCTACTCTGTCTTATCCTATTACTGCTAGGTACTTTTCAAGTAATTAGGGAAAACAGATCTCTTTTACACAGTAAGTTTAAATTGGATGATTCCTTGACATTTGTGAAGGCTTATTTGATAGATAAAATCATACTATACAAAAACTTTCTCTACAATGCTGCGGTTTACTAGGCCTATAATAAGAAACTGATTTTTTGTTGAGTTAAAGTGACTTATCTTTGTCCTTTTAATAAGAAATCAACTCCAGTCAGCAAAAGTCGAGATAAAAATCACCAAGTTGGTGTTATCACCATGTAGACAGCAAACACATACCACTATCATTAACTTTTCTGTACATGGATTTCAAATATATTTAAAATGCTAAAATTCAATAATTTCCTGTATATTACAATAACATCAGATTAATGAATACGGAAAAGCATGAAAAGTGATTTATTTTGGGAAGGTCATTCCTTGCTTAGCCAACACTTCCAGTGAATTACTATAAAGAAGAAATATATTATAGGTAAAAAGGAAAATCATTTTTACTGCATGTGAATTCCTTGAGTTTTACAATGCTTATGATAAAAGGACTGCACCTACAAGTTTAACCTCTATAATTTTTATGCTGTGCATTTAAAAAAAAAATCTTTTTATTTAACATTTCTGGGGCAATTTATACATGTCACCTTGTACTTAATGTTCCTTTTAAAACAGTTAGTTTTGCCTCATCCTTATGAAACCTATAAAGCTGCGTTTCATATTGGACATGAAATTTCTAGTTATACCAGGAAAGCTGGACCTCTAATGGGAATATCATACTTAAAGATATGAGTATTTTAAAGAAATTATTGCATATAGATACATTATTCCTAGCTAGTGTACTTCTATACATAGCACTTACAAACTGG
>VXBX01009321.1:170507-204971 GCA_013400415.1 Scytalopus superciliaris | reverse complement strand
GGGGAGGGGGGAGGGAATGGGGGAAGGAAATTATTATTAAAATGAGTGCTTTGTTTTGGCTCCTTGGATAAAATTAAGTTCACACTGAATTGTTTTGCTGAATTAGGGCTATGAGAAAATCTTGCTTTCACTGAAATACAAAGGAGTAGGATGAGGTTGTAAATATAAAGTGAGTTCCTTATGAGCATCCAAGGCTGGTACAGCAAGATTATGCAAAATTCCTCTTATGCCTGTCAAACAATATCTGCAGATACAGAAACATATCTGAGGTTGAAGTCACCAAGAGTTGAACACATGAATTTGAGAAAGAATTTGGCCTGGTGTTTATAATACTGTTCTCATGTTAGTGTTTGGCAAGAGATACACCGCCCCAGATCTCGCTAGCCTGAACACACACCCCAGTTAGCAGAATGCCAAGAAGCCACTGCTTATACTGGTGGTGCCCTCTGAACAATGTCTATTTTTGCACTTGCTTTCCCAAAATTGTAATTTCTGTGTTGTTTTCTGTTCATTTCCTCCCATTACACATATTATTTCTGGAGAACACCTACCAGCAACCCTCATGCTGTAATGGCACAAAGCATTACACATCTGATGGAGAGGTCTTAGCCCCCAAATGCTTGAATTAATGAGGTTCCACTGCAATAATTAGGAATAAGTGCTATAGCTCTTTCAGGTATGATTCCTGGAAGTCACAGAAATTAAAAATCAGTCTTTTCATTTTGCTAACTTCAGAGTTTGCCTTCAGTTTCTTAATAAAAGTGAACAAACAAACAAAAAGTTACACTGAAATAATTACATTTTCACCCTCAGTATGTTACTGTAATAAAAAGCATGATTGTTTTGCAGGAAGAAGGTACATGTAACCCTGCGTGGTACCAAAGGGTGATCCGAATAAATACATGGAAGCTGACAATGATTAAATTTAGAATAAGAGGAAACTTCTGACCATATAGGCTGTAAGTATCCAGAAAAATCTTTCCATTTAATCCCTGGGAACAAAATACCTAAACTGGGCTTAGGCTAGGCAAACTAAACTACCTGAGTCTTTAGAACTAGCTCTAAATATTCAAACTGAATATTTATACACAAGTTGTCAACAGAGGCAGCAGACTGCAAAGATGCCTAAGATCTTTTGCCCAAGATCCCAAGAAGCCCAGGTAATCTTTCATCTCCTACACCCTTAAAAGCTCTACATAAGGCTGCAATGCAACCCTTCAGCACCAAAACGATTTCCTAGCCCCACACAAGTACCACTGCTTGTCTAGCTGCAGCAGAGGCAAAAAACCCTCGTTCCTGAGGAGTGACAAGAGCAGCAAGTGGTGAAGCTCAGGTGTATTTTACCCCATGGCAGCAAACTCATCATCACTAGTCAGTGTGTACTTTTAAAGTTCATTAAATAGTCTTAATTTGGAACTGAAGTAGAAAGCTCTGACCTATAAAATACACAAATGTATAATTACATCTGTTATCAGCTAAATGTAAGATCTGTATATAGGTTTTACTGCAATTATTAGTTAAGCACATTTCTTACATGTAATTGTATTTAGTTCTACAGGCAAAAATGCTGCAAAGCTGCACTGATCTCCTAAATTAGACATGCAGCTTTCAAAATGATGACATAAGACTCAGTCATGTGAATTCTAGGGATAGTTTATATTGTCATCTGGTGTGGGAAACTGTGCAGAAGTGGCTTGAGCCATCTGCATTGTGCAGTGCTCACTTTGGGGATGCTGGAAGCTTCTCAAAAGCTCACCTGGGAAAACAAAACTACATTCTATGGGAACACATTTCTCCTCTCTTGGAAACACAGGAGGGATCAATGAACTGAACCGGTGCACTGGGATAAGATTGCCTTGGGTGTTCAAAGATCCTCCTTCCACAGCCTTGTGGAAATTGAATGAAACCTCACAACTAAAAAGCTGAGAACTTAATTGAGAAAAACCATTCGACAAAGAGCTACATTTCTCACCGGCAGAAAGCAGGAATTGGGCTGCGTTGTTGACCTCAACCAGGGAAAAGGTGTTTTAGAAACAGTCTGGGCAATTATTTGTATGGGGAGCTTCTTTAACAGACTCAGGCATGGACCTGGATTTGCCTGTTTCTCTGTTCCAGTAATTAAGTTCTACTTCATGTAGGCCACGTGCCTTCTCTTGTTTTCTTTGGCCAGCTCGAAGACTCTGGTGTCTTCACTCTGGTGAATCACAAGTTCCCCGGGCAGAAAATTATGTTTGGATTCCTTGAGGACAGTTTCCTTTAAATTAACTTTTCTTTTAAAAGCCAAGTAGGGCAAAGACATTAAGAATAAAATCTTTAATGAAGAAAACAGCCTTGAAACACTGGCCAAAGGAGCAGAAGCAACGTTTGCCTCATGCTGGAAAGATGTACTTAAACCTTCACCTTAGAAGTGTGCAGTTGAAAATGTTGTACTTCATCATTTCTGCCAGTTTTGGTAAACAGGCCTCCACTATGATGTTCCCACATCTTATCTGGGTAGGTAAGGTAATATTCTCTGACTCTACATTCTTTTAAATGCCAATCTTTTTTTTAATAGTCTCTCAACACAAGACCAAAGGCAAAAAGGAAACACAATTCTTCAAAGCACTTAGAATAAAAATGAAAAAACAATGAACAAATGCAGCCTATGAAACAAGTAATGGGTGATAGTTCTCTTTAATACCATCCTGTATTGTATTTTAGTGCACAAGCTGCTAAAAATCTGACAACATCCAGGATTCAATCTAAAACATGCAAGATGCCAGTAGGCAATCTCAGTGTGACTTAGCCCTGTGTATCTGAGGACAAACTAAGTGAATGACCATATTTGTAGTACTAGCTGTCTAATAAACGTGCACAACCCTTACTTTGTATGTTTATATATAGAATAATTCCTGTACAGAATGATCTTATGTGGTTCTAAGCAATACATATTTATAAATAATCTCTATGTGTGTAGTTTCAATGTATATCTTACATAATTGCCTTTAAATGGCTCTATAAACAATTCTAAATTGCTACTTTGCACTGCAAAAACGTTAACTCATTGACTCTACACTATGTTTTGGAGCGAGGTCTTCCTACAGAAGATTTCAGTGTGTATTTTGGGCAGGGTCAGGAAGGCTTGTTTTCCTGTTTTGATGCTGACCTACTTCTGAGGTGCACCACTTTGCCTTCAAAACCTGACAGCAAGGAGCCTGCTTGGACCTACCTCAACCAGAGCCCCATCAGGTAGCCGGAGGAAGTGCCTGTAGAGCTCCTGGAAGCCGCTGAGGTGAACAGTGTAGACAGAGATGTGAACAGTGGTGCTGCCTTTCCAGCTGGCTGCAGAGTCAGGGATTTCATCCTGGTGCTGGAGGTCACAGCTGGAGACACCAGGCTGGCTGGCATGGTCCTTCCAGATGTAATCACACACTGCCACCTAGTGAGACAGAGGGTCTGTCCCCCNCACACACACACATGCACACAGAGTTCCCCCACCCCCCACCAAAGGAACATATTTAATTAACTTCTGGCAAGAGCTTAACCGATTTAAAATGATTTTACAATAAATCTGCAAAGCCTGTACCATATGCAGTGCTTGCACACAGTTCTCTACTACATATTTTTTTATGACATAGATCTAAATAGAGGAGATAGACAAATCCCTAGTGTATATTCTATAAAGTTAATTCTGCACAGATGAAGCTGTAATTGACTCCCGTATTAACCAAAAGTAGGGAGATCAAGCAGGGTAGGTTAAACAATAAAATGGCAATGCTGATTAAAAAAAGAAAGCTTCCCAAGAATTTAGTGAACGAGTATTTGTATTTCTCTCTCTTTGCGCCTGTACCCACAAGCAATTTTTAGTCTCTGATCTCTGTATAGTATCAAAATAACCTTGTGCTGCTAACAGAATTGTAGATGAGGCAGAGTAAATAAGGTGTATTTTAGTGTTCTGTGTAAAGCTAGTTTATTGACACAGTTACCTAGTTTCCTAGTTTGCTCTAAACATATTTGCTTTGGTAGGTTTTTTACCTCCCTGCATCAGTCAGAATTTCCATTTAGCCTTTTTCATGTTAATTCTTTACACAGGCTGAACAGAATTCGATAGTTCAGATGGAATATAGCACATGGCTTAAGCACCCTTTATCCTTAACTAGAACTGACGATTGTAAGCATTATTTTTATACTCCCCCTGAAGTGCGAGCTTTTTAACCCTCCACTTTTGCAAGACCTTTGCGTCACTCATTTTATCCCATGAGATGCTACTCCTGCTAACAGAAGGAAGGGATTGGTGATATTGGTACATCCTTACAATCCACTGATATGCTCTTCCCAAGCACTTCTACTTAATGTAGATGAAATACCTCTTTTGCTGGCCTAGAACATGCTTTTTCTTTCAAGTAAATGTATTACACTGCCTGAAAACATTGCGATTCCACCATGCAACTAGGTAGAGAAAAGCTCTAATTTAAGACAAGCACATCAAAACCTTCTTTTGCATAGTTTGACTTTTTGCTGAAACGCTCAGATTCTTATAAGAGATCTCAAAAATCACCAGATACAAATTTTTCCCCTCACTTTGGAAAAGTTAGATTTAGCTCAGTTTGCTTGTGTTCCAGTTCATGTTTCCTTAGCTGTTCTTACGCATTACGAAGAATCCCATAACTAGCACAGTGTGTCAACGCCACAATCCTGACGTGCATGCTGCTATTCTGAGCAACTGCCTTAGGAGAGGATTTGTTTTAGGTGAATTAAGAAAGCAAGAGCACGTACAGACCGTTATCTCCAACTCTTTTCCAGGAACAACAGAACAATGGGATATTTTCTGTTTTCATTTGCATCAATTCTAATCGATTTTTTTTTTAATTATAGAACAAGGAAAGGTCATCTGAAATTTAATGTAAAATAAACACAGTCTGGACTTCCCACACCGACATCTCTGGGGTTAAAAGGCTTTCCTTCAGGACAACTTGTTAGGAACACACAGTAGCTATATGGAAAGGACAAGCCCTGCATTTTTTCTGTCTGCCATCAAAGCATGTTTGACATGCCTGCCACACACAGTGTTCCATAAGCATTAAGGTGGCCAGCGCTGTCATGAAAGCAGGAAAGCAGTTTGCATTGCAACAGCATTGGCTAGAGCATGGACAAGCAGCTGCAAGAGATGCCACACCACAGCTTGTGAAATGGGAACAAAGACCCTGCCATGGTTACCCTCCTCTCTTATCCCAGTGTCTCAACACCAAGAGCTCTGACCTGTCCAAAGCAAGAGCATCAAGCACTTCCTGGCTTTCTGTCTCCTCCCTGATCTATGGCCTCAGGAAGGAGAAATGGCTGGGAGGACCGGCACAAAAACTCAGTTTTCAGCAAACACAGCAAATAGGATGATGTCTGTCGTGGTCCTCCTTTTGCTAGATGCATTTTCCCCTGATAGCTTCCTTTCTGCAAAGTGTTTTCCTCCCTCCTGAATCACTCCCACACCTTCCCCTGCCTCTTTTGACTTTCATCTTATCCCACTTTCATTGAATCTGCTTGTTCTTCTCTTGTGTTTTCCCCCACCAAGTTGTAAGGGCTTGTTTACCATGTGTTTGGCAAGCTGTGGATCATTCCCTGCGAACACTGTATCCTTCTTTGCATCTCTGTTTCACCTGTTTGAGTTGTGAGCTCTGGGGTCAAAGATATGCATGCTCTGCTTGTCCAGGACAGAATATGGACCTTAGACCCACAAAAAAATTGCCACCTATATTTTCAGTCAGTGCCAGAGTGGAGAGCAATTTACAGCATGCAATTACAAAGCCACATCACTCAAACCTTTGTGCTTCAGCAAATCTTCACCTTGCCAGGGCAAAGACCTCCTTTGGAAGTTCCTGGCTCTGGGTGCCATCCCTGTGGCACTGTATCCATATGGGACCAAGTATGGCATCAGAAATCTCTGCCTTGCCACCTCCCCAAAAGCAGACAGTTCTGCAGGGTAGTGGGATTACACAAACCCACAGGACCTGTTGTCACATTTCAAGATGTGATGAACTCCCTCTGAGGACATTTAAATGAGCAGCCAAGAGAACATGATGATTTTGATCAGCATATCCTCCCCAAAAGCACAGATTGATCATCAGACAACAGAGAGGGAAAAAGCACCACCAAAACTGATGGTGCTGTGCTGAGTTGTATAGCCCTGGTCCAGGGTAGGCACGACTAGAAAGGAAGTAAATAGGATGCTTGGCTGGAGCATCACTCATTGACCCTTCCTCAAAATCAGCTGGCAGTGTGAGTTTGCCTGAGGGCAGACTCTGAAATATGTGGTGGAATATAAAAGCTGAAAACCAACCACAAGAAAAGAAAGAGCAGCGCTGGGTGTGGCTGTGGATTTGGAGACCCCAGCTCGGAAGGACCCTTCAATTGCCTCCTGCTAGAACCATCTGAAAGTACTTGGCAGACAGATGTCCACTGCCTTGAAACTTTCAAAACACATTTCTGTGAAGTGATAGGTCACTAGAGAGCTGCTGTGGCCTACATAACCTGAAGTAAGCTCCAAAAGTAAACTCTACTGTCATCTGAAATTTCTATCATTAAGTTAATCAAAAATGTCCATTCATTTCTACAGGAATACAATATGAGTTAATAAATCTGCTGAGACAGGCTAGTCAAGAGACTGTGCATATAGGACATGTCAGAGAAACTGAAGTTAGCGATGATCTAGATTCACAAGGGCTGACAAGAAACCACAAAATGCCAGAGCAGCGTACAGTAATCCTTAAATGAAATTCCTCTTTCAGCAGAAAAACACATTAAGGATGGTAATTCAATGATAAAAGAGGCAGGCCAGAACAGGTTCAAATGCTGAATATTTCACAACATAACTTAATTAAAGCGGGAGTGTGAGGCTGTTAATCGCTTTATAATAGTTCAGCTTGAAATGAGGTCTGATGTGAATGCCCCTATAGTTTATTTGTTTATATTATTATAATCACAAAATGTTACTTGGACCTTATGTGAATGTACAGTTTTCACTGGCCTTTATTATGTTGGCATTTTTTCTCCTTTTGATCGTCCTATCTTAGTGCAAGAATGCAAAGGGAAGAACTGGGAGAAAGGGTCATAAATTTAGGTCAGATCAGATGATTCAGTAAGTCTCATGTGGTTTTAAGTCTTATTAATAATTTTAATACATTCTTCCTTGACAACAATGATTTCAATTACTGCTCCTTTAACGTACAGTGTGACGTAAAAATACACAGGTTTTTAAAAGAATGGAACTTGTTTCTCATACAAAGAAGGTAAATTATGTCAATGCTTTGAAAATTGCAGTACGTAACCTAGAACAAAAGACAAAAATACATTTGTAAATAAAAATACAAATGTACTTTGTTGTATAACTATATCATGTCATGCCAAGTGTAAAGAAACATGTTATTGAAGCAGAACACAGTAACATTTTAAACACAAATACATTAATAAATGTATATTTATAAATATATTACACACTTGAGGCACAGCCAATTAGTATTAATATTTTCAAGGTCAGGGTGCAGAAAATGCCACGATAGTGCGTAAAAGGTACTATGACATTTTCTATTGTTCAACAGATTTTGTGAAAGAAAAATGGAAAAAATATTTCCTCAGATTTTCTGAGCTAGAGTGGGGATAAGAAGACTGACTTTTAGTATCTTAAAAAGAGGCATCAGCATAAAAAAAGTTCTTTTTAAAAAGCTGAGAAACCTACATGTGTGCCCAAGCACTTGATTATGATTGATACTGATTCTTAACTGCTTGCAGCATTATTATTAGCAATGTCATGTGAATCAATCCTAGCTTCATGCATTTCAAAATGTATAAAAGAATTGTTTTAAAACAGCATTCAAAGCAAATGCATAAAATGAGCAATACGGACCAAATCAACCAGTTGAGAATGGGTGGAACAGAGAGCTGGTCATGACAAATAATTAGCAGAAGTTACAAGCTGTTAACTTTAGGCAAGAGGGCAAAAGTGTTGAAATTATAGGGGGGGAAAAAAAAAGATACATCAAAAGTTGAGAGTGATGTATTTACTTCAAGTAACTTTCATAAACATGGTAAGTGCATTTTCTGTGGTGAGAGTTGTAAATATGGGAATTAATGTCCTGGAGGCAATCTTTGTTAAAGCAGTGTAGTTCTACAATTAAAAAAAACAAAAGCTGGTTAGTGCTAACCTCTGAGGGAAGCACAGAACTCCTTAAGCATTGCAAACCTCATCTCTGTTGCTAAAAGCCTTGCCAGCCACTCTGGGAAAAGAAGAATTTACATAGAAATGTGTAAAAACACCCTTTCTGCCTGGGTGAAAGGCATCAAAGGCACCTTTGGTGGCATCCAGGTCTGGGTGAGGCTATCACTGAACCTCATGCAGAATCAGCTATGAGGAGGTTTCCAAGCCACTTTAGGAAGGATGGGGTACTTCATAAGACGTGAAAACAAACTCAGTGTGAATAAATAATGAAACTGGAGAAATGGCAAGCAAAAGCACGACCAAGGAAAGCCAAAAATCATACCATGATGAGAACTTCATGACTAGTTACACCAATGTTCTTCACATTTAATCCTTACATATATGAAATATTTACACATACTTATACAGACTACTTTGGTGGAGTGACAGCACGTGCTCTCATGCCTGGGGTAATAATGAAGCATGTAAATGTCTCAGTTTAGCAAAGGCCTCTGGTGGGCTGTTGGCAGAGGACCCATTCCAGGCATGTGTGATGTACCAGCCGTGCTCTGACCTCCAGAGCCGGATCAGCAGCAAATACCTTCAAACCAGTACAATATCCCCACCTACGACTGCCCACAGTAACTCTGCAGATAGACAGCTTGTTTCTAAATTGTTCTATTTATGAACATAATGGACCAGTAGTATCTGAGAATTGTTTATTTCAGTCAAATTATGGATGCCTGAAGCATTGTTGGTACAGTCTTCCTGATTTATTTAATAAACTGACTGGACAGACTAAATGATGAAAATAACCATATACAGAGAATAACCTCTTTGTAAATGACTAAGGAGAAATCTCAGAATAGATTTATGGAAAGCTGCTTAACATCTTAACACTAGGAAACAGCAGAGGGTCTTCTGGATTCTGATTTACAATAGCATCATATTTATGGATATGTTCAATGAACAGCAATGCAGATCTTTTCTAGGAGATGATTTTCATCTCCTGCTTTTAGACATTATAAAGTACAGCCACATAGTTCTTAGCCACAGTGCACCCATTGCTAGTGTAGTCTGCTGCTTACCATCACACTTTTCGGAACTAAATCTTTTGTAGTTTTAAGTCTCAACACTTGAGTCATTCATAAAAAATATAGAAATGTAGAAATAGACTCTTCCAAACAATAATAAATTTGAGGGGGGAAATGTCATCTCAAGAATCAAGTAAAGGAAAACTGATATTCAATGCAGGAAAAACCTTAGTGAGCAAAAATTAAAGGCCACAGCTTTCTTGCATTTCCCTGTGCATAGCAGTGCCTTTGTCCATTGATTTGCCCTAAGGAAAGGAGATAAAATACATTCCCTTCCTATTCCAGAGAATCCTGAGGTATTCCAAGCCCAGAATGGGTTTGGTTCAGATGGGCAGGAGAAATCTCCATGCCTCATTTCCCAAATGTTATAAGGGATGCTGGAATCAGTTACTTAAGAAAGCATTGTCAGTAACTTCAGACAGACAGGATTTTATATACAAAAGTGTTTAGGAAAAGTTATTTTCCCTATGGAAGTCAGGATTTTAATGCATACAAGGGCATATCTGTGTAAATAAGAGTGTCTGCTATTAATTATCTGCTCATCAACATTTGTTATTCATTACTCATCTGTTTACAAATGTAATGCAGTCAGAAAGCAGAAATAATACTATATGACTTTGGTGACCAAACATACACCAGAAACAACAAATAGTAAATAGATCCATGGAACAGTTCAACTTACGGGATAAAATTTGCCCACAGACCACATTCTGCAAAAATTTGTGAAAATAAGCCTGACATCTGTAAATAAGAATGCATTTCAAAAATAATATGTAAATAGGAAACAAAGGAGCTAAGTTTGTCTATTAATTTATTTGCAAGGAGCACTTTATTTTATTTTTACTGTTTGGACTGGTTAAATGTGGGGAAAAGATATAAGCCTGTGTTCACACATTTCATTCAACATGTCCAAGACCATGTGCATTTAACATGTATGTCTGGTTTTGAGACATGTATTTATTCACTTGTGACTTACATCAGATAGACAGATCTGTTCCTGGCACCTAAATAACATTTTTTAAACTGGATCACTACACGGACAGCAAATCAGCTGATAACTTACATACATTGGACTAGTGGCTTCTACTTGCATTGTCTTCAGCTTCAGAAAATTTCCTCCTGTGAAGTCAGCAGAATAGTGTATCCTTGTGCCAGTGGGGTAGAGCATAGTGTAAACAGGGGAGGGAATGTTACGTTGAGTATCTGATCAAGTCTGGATTTTAATTTCCTTTTTTGAAATTTTGACAGGTTTTTACAAAGAATCAAATTTTTTCTATTTTGCCTGCTTAGACCCAGCTTTCTTTTCAAGTAGATGGAAAGAGTCTAGGAAAATGAAGGTGAAAGACAAAATCAAGCTTCAAACACTTGATAAAACAAAAATCTGTGAAGCGTGGTTCTCTGACCTCTCAATAGCCCTAACGAGGACACTGCCTACTCCAGGGCAGATATTAATTATTAGCAAACATTTAACACAGAAGCAGGTAGACTGTCTCACTCACACTGCATCTCCATTGCTCCAAGAGCTGTAAAGACAGCTAGAAATGGGCTGCCTGCAGAATAAAGAGTTAACAATCTATGTAGAGATCAGAGCAAGAGCTGTATTAGCACACATATGTGGCTATTTGCTTTAACTGTCCCTAAATTATCTTACCTAATTTTTCAAATAATCACCAGCAATCAGATGCTTTCTCGCAGACATCACTGCAGAGGTAGGCCATGGAGGAAGAACTGAAGGAAAAAGGTTTCACAATCATCTTCCTGGCAGGGTAGAGAGTAGTGGAAGGGCCTGACATATTTGTGTAAGCTTTTGAAGTTTCATGGCATTAAAACAAATGCTGGTTTCTTTATAGAAAAGAAGGGAAGAAAGAAAATTAAGATGGCAGAGGTTCAGGTCTTCTGTTGTGATCAAGATTGGCATTCCCCATTTTCATCTTGTCTCTTCTGTCATCTTCACCCCAAGGATATCTCTTCTGCCTCCACAGGGCCAGCATCCCAACTGCAAACCTAATCCAGAAGTGCCTCAATTGCTAAGGCATTTCCTTGTTGTCAGTTTACTCCTTCTTTTTCCTGCACCAGGAGAAAGAACATTTTAACCATGCCTACCACTGATGCTTCTCTAGAAATCTAGAAATGGAAGTCCACTGTAGCAAGCAGATAAATAATGAAAGATTCAGGGCAGCTTGCACAAGCCTTCAGAAGGGTATGGAAACCAATTGGGTCTGCAGAACTTGTAAAAGCAACTCGCAAGATCAGTCTGCCTCCTGAGGCTCTCCAGCAATGCCTTCTTCTCTGCTTCAGTTAAGAAACCAGATAGCAAGAATTCTTCTCACAATAATATTTTCCACTTGTAGCACAGTATTGCAAAAGCAGCCCCCTTTGTGGTATTTCAGCAGTTCTGTCTTCAGTTCATGCAGAAACCGTGAAATGCACCAAAACAATAAAAAATTACAAAGTAAAAATGACTGCTACGAACCCTAACAAATGGTTTGCGGTATAGCTTCAAGTTTTGGGTAAAGGTGTGGTGTGATTTTCTGCATGCAAGAAAGATTTTGTTCACCTTTGATTTCACCTTAACTAGTTTCCTGAATTAGAAGTTACTGTCTGAGATATCCAGAAACAATTGTATTGTATTACTGAATTTGATGTGCTTGATTTGTCAAGAAATGGTTTAGTGTACTGTGACCAATTTTGAATTATAATGAAACTCATTATTAATGGAGTATACTTTTATATCCTTATTTTTTTTATTCTTGGAAGATAGTGGAGTTCAGCATCCGATAAACATGTAAATTGCATTTTTCTTTTCACACAGGACAGATTTCAACTTCTGAACCAGCAGTCAACAAAGATTCCCCCAGCTGCTGGGGGGAAAAAAAAAAAAAAAAGAAAGTATTTGTGAAGAAAGGCATAATAAGATCAGAGGGAAGCCTGTCATAAAAATGCACATTGCATAATACATGATGGATCAGTTCTATTATTTAACTTTTGCATAGATATAACAATACAGAGATATGCTAACCATCATAGTCAGCATTAATTTACAGTGGGAAAAATAATTAGAATCTCACTTTTTCTGAAGAATGGAGTGAAAATGTAAACAATGCTTCCCTCCAGGCAAGTGCTTTATCAAGTTGACAGGTGCATTTGAATTTCCATGGGTGGGGGACATAATAGGTTATTTATGTGTCATTTTAATAGAAAGGCCCAACCATCAAGATGGACAGGAGACTTTATCAGTACTGCTGTTTGCAACTAATCCACCAATTTAATACCCCATGAAAATACCTGCAACAAAACCTGGACATTTTTCTTTTCCACTCCATTATAGGCAAATCAATATGGGTGCTATTCATCTCAAATCTTTGGCTCAGCAGGTACCCACTACACAGAGCTCCTCACAACACTGGTGCGCTGGCACAGCCACATAAACACAGAGACTTTGACTTGTGCTCTGTCAGTGACTCCACAGCAGGATCACAAAAGTGTGCTTGAATCACTTGTTTACCCCCAAAAAGAAGTTAGCAAGATGAAAATCTTGTTGCTTTTTCCTGTTTCTTCCCTTTGAGAGGAAGATGATGACATCCCACAAAGATGTGTCACGGGCCCTTGCAGGAAGGTGTCTCTACCAATCTCTACCAGACTTCTCTGATGTATTCTTTACTTTCCTCTTGGAGCATGAAGCTCCCTACAGTAACAGTAGCTGCTGTGTGGGCCAAGGAAGTGAGCCTCCTGCTCTGCATACTCATGGCTGCGGGCTGAGACCTGAACTGTATATGAGTTGCTGTTAAGAACTCATATGCAGAACACCAAGACAGTTCTCCCCCACAGTTTGGGTACAAACAATACCAGTTCCTGCCAGACACTTCAATACCCCACGAATTTAGCGACAGATTTGTCTTGGAAACCTTGACTTTTGACCAAAGTTACCATTTTCACCGGTCTCTTGGGAACTGATTTTTCTGTGTGGTTGTAGTATTCACATCTACACAATCATGCATGTAGCTTACAGTTAATATAAAACAAACTTGCTTAATTATTACACTAATAAAGTATCCTAGTACAGACAGCAGCATGTTTTAACACTGCAAAAATCCAGAACAAATTTTAAAAGTTTTTGACTACTATAATTGCACTTAAAGTAGCCACTCCCTAATTTTCAAAAACCAGTGGTATAGCCCTGGCTGGAGAATAGCCACAAGCCAGAAAAACCTATGTGCAACATGTTTCTTCACACAGATTTGCCATGAAAAAGAAATCTGCTCAAATGTTTACTCCAATCACACCCCCTTGTGCATTAGCTTGGCTCAATGCTGCCCTTTTTTGCCCTGTGTAGGGCTGTGAGGTTGATTGACACAGAGCCCTGATCTGACCCAGTGTAAATTTGGTAGCCATGCTCCAATTTCTTCCTCCCTCCTTGATACTGTCATCTGTACCAGCACACAGGTTCCCCCTGTGCTGGTCTACAGTGCTATTGCTGCCATATTTGTAACACAGAGCATATGCTGACAGCCCCCCAGTCCTTCACTCTTTGTGTGCACATTGGGTGTCTGCACAAAGTCTGGCCTGATGAACATCAGAAAAAAAAGTATTTTCCACTAGGGAATATTAACACAAAAAACAAACCAAAAAAAGCTTTTTCAAGAGCTTAAGGTTTTCGTTATTGCAAGTCCTTCCTGATCTGTGTGCAAAAGTTCACTTTCCAGATTCATGACCCACCAGGGTCTAACATGGACTGGAAGGACAGTTCCTGGTGAGTTTTGAGTTTGAAAAGCCTTAGAATAGATCTAAGGAGGACAGAGGTAATGAGATCATCCACAATTCCCATGTCCACTCAGAAGCACGCTCTAATTCTGTAGAAATAATTCTTTTCTAACTAACTCAGGTATGGCTCCAGAGACATTACAAGTATGTAACTGGAAGTATCTTCACACCCCCTGGGTAATTCCTTAGACTAGCTACTCCTGAAACTTTTTCCAAAAGCAGGCAATTCATAACGACATAAATTTGATTAAAAACAGACCTGGGACATTTCCTATGCTCAGTCTTTCAGTCTGCAAAGCTCATGAATCCCTGTGGTTAATTAGGAAATATTACTCATAGTAAAATCCAGTTATAATAAAATGTATGTTGCCTGAGCACAGCATCTTAATAAGTTTCAGGAACAGTCACTGCCATGTTTTCCTCCCACTACTTCTAACTTGCTGACCATGTTTTCTGCTAGGACAGGACCACTTCTCCCCCTTGCAGAGAAGAACTACACACTGTCTTCCCTCCCAGGGCATGGGCTGGACCTCTGACCCAACATTTCACTCATATACTACTGTAAGAGTATATCACAAGCTATGAATGGCAAAGTGTGGAAAAGAAACCCAAATAAATTAACTTCACTTAGTCTCAGTTAATATAGAAGGCAGCTCAGTCTCAGTAGAAAACTACAACAGCAAAGAGACAAAACCACAGGATATTGAGTTGGCAAAGCAAACAAAACTAGAAGTCTAAATTTTAACCAAGTTTTATACCAGTATCTATTTGTTGCTCTGCTTGGATAGCGACTGTCCCACAGGTCACATAAGGGACGTAAGCAGCATGCCAGCCCACCATCCTCATTGCATCAGAGAGCAGATACTGAAAAGGAAGATGACTGTTTACTCCGTAGTGATTTTGCTTCAGTTTTGATAGCTTAATAAATGACAGGTTTCTTACTCATTCACAGAACTAATGAGAGATGTTCCTATTTTAGGCTAGGTTTTTGTTACATAGCAAAGACACTAAAAAAGGTGAACATTGAAAATCACATTGGTCTGAGTAAACTCAAGTGATTCACCTTATGGTACATGGGAGAATACAAAAAATAGCACCTCTAACTGACACTTTTACTTTCAAAAGGGCAATTTTTGAGAAAATTATTAGTCAAAATAACAGCAATGCTTTAAAATTATAGATCTCTAATGTCTTTTCACCATTTTCACCGTAAGTAAATTTTATGCCTCTTACTGTGGGATTTGCATCACATTATTTAAATCTTTAATTTCAGTGGAAAACATACATTGTATCATAGTTTAGATAATACACAGAAGTAATTTCATATCTCATTAAAAACTGTTATGTTTTCTGCTTTGCATATGTGCTTGATTCACTGCATGTTTGCCTCCTTTATGCTGGTGGAGCTACTGTGTTCAAATAAAGTTAGAGTAAGTGACAGCAGCACAAGAATGTATCATGTCCATACATTTTGTGTTATTTAACTGTAACCAGAACATTTCCCCATTGTCACAGAAAAACATATCAATCAACAGAATGCTAAGCATAGAAAAACAACAATTAAATTAATGTATTATTCAAGAAGAAAAGAGGCAAGTGCACCCAAGAATCATGCAATGCCTTCTGAATTCAGCAGACTTAACAAACAGCTGATACTTTTCAAGAATGGAAAGCACCAAGAAAAGAGCTGGTTTCTGTATACTGATTTGCGGAAGATTGATATAACTGACTGGCCCAGTTTTTTTGGTTCATGTAGAAGTGTGAGTTTCCAATCAGAACAACCTGTACTATTTTTCAACTCTTTGCAGGTTCCTTTTCTCATTATGTGTCCCATGGGGATGGCTGAATTCCACTCAAAGAAAATCAGAAAGCACTCCAGCACATCTCCTATTTCAAGCACATTTTGATGGCTTGGTTTTAAGGAAATACTGCCAAAAGACTGTAGACCTCTCAAAGTTTAGCACACAGCAGACAGGATTGCTCCATTTTTTAATCAAGTTAAAATGTATTTTGATAAAACATACTGAGAAAAATATTTTGGGATAATTTCTGGATGTCATTCTGGGAAGGGGTATTTATGAATTACTTTTCATATTAAGGACTCATTTCTCATCATTGCAATAGGATCAGCAATCTTTCTTGTCTCTCCTCTTATTTAAACAGTTTCCAGCCAACCATACCTTGCATTTCTAGTTAATATTAAAGGTCAGGCAATGTTAGAACATAATCATCCACCAAAAGCACTGTTCTGTCTGTCCAGACTATTCACCTTTTTGAAGCAGAACCATCTCCAGGCATAACCAAAGCATGGGATATGAGTCTTGCTTCTCCATCCACTTTGCCTGCAGCAGTGCCCCAGCAAGCCAGGCTGGTGGCTGCTACTGCAGCCAGGGAAGGTCCCTGCACCGGGGCTGCTCCTCTAGAGACAGCAAGAGCAGAGGTAGCTTGGGAGTATCCAAGAAAATTGTGATGTAGCAGCAGAAACCACCCTGACTCCGCAGCAGCAGCATCCCATTTTACCTTTGCTGCAAAGAAATCTTGAATTTGATATGCTGTGGCCATGGACTGATGAGAACAAGGTTTGTTCTGGATGTAGTTTTAAGCAGTTAAGTGCTATAGTGTTCTGTCTGGCAAAGAATGCTAATTTGACTCCCAGAATTAGATCATGTTTGGTCCCTTGGAACGTGAGCTATCTTAAACCCTAAAGTGCAATGTTTAATAATTAATTTCACAGTCCAATTTCTATTTCCTGGGATAACACTAGTATTTGTGAAAAAAATGGCCTGTCCAACTTCTAGTGCAAACGGATTTATATATACAATAATTCATTGAAATAGAATGGCTGGAAGAACAACTTTAATCTTCTGTGCCTTGAGATGTTGCAGTTCTATTTTTTAGACTTTTGTTTTCCTCACAGCTTGCTCGTGCCTCACAAATACGTTCTGCATCTGATACATGACTCCACTGATCCATTTATCTATCCATAACTCTCAGAGATAAATGTATCTATTTGCATTCAAAGCTTTCATCTGCACATCAGTACTTTCTAGTACTCAGGTGACAAAAAAAAAATCATAGAATCATAAAATCACAGAATAGTTTGGGTTGTAAGGGAACTTAGAGATTACTTAGTTCCAAGCCCCTTGCCATGGACAGGGCACCTTTCACTAGACCTGGTTGTTCAGGGCTCCATCCAACCTGGCCTTGAACAACTACAGCGATGGGTCATCCACAACTTCTCTGGGTGACCTGTTCCAGTGCCTCACCACCCTCACAGTAAAAAATTTCTTCCTAAAATGTTCTCAAAAGTTCCTGAACAAGGAAGAAGCAACCCAGTTACGTTGTGGTGCACCGTAGTGCCTCATGTCCTGACATAATTATTGGTGATTTGTGAATTTCAAGAGTGATTGCATATGGAGTCAGTCATTGTGTGAGAAGTAAAAACAAACTGAAATAGGCACTGGGCATTGTGGCAGTGCAGCACAATCAGTCACAAGCAGACTTGCAATGGGTTGCAACCTCAAAGATGTTGTACAAGGGACTACATCCAAACCAAGAGCTATGTTATAACACTGGAAGGTATCAGCTGAACTGCAAAACCACAATTGTACGGCAGAAGAAAGATGCCTCAACTCAAATGTTTTGAGATCATTATTATCTTAAATATGTTAAGTTTATTATTATCAACACCTGATGGGGAAAAAAAAGACCATGGTTCTTTCATGGCTAACTTCCAGGTTGTATTAAGTTCCACTTCTATAATGGTTACGTATGAAAAAAAAAAAGAAAAGGTACATACCATAAATTTACTACAGATTTTACGGAGAGTTTAGACAGCATTAGATGCTCAGCTACCTAACAAATTACTTGATCTTTGTATCTTGTTCAGATAAAGGATTTAGAAGTGGCAAAGAATAAGGAAAAAGCAATTGAAGTGGTATGAACAAACTATGTTGATTTAGAAACCAAGCCAAATAAAAAACATTAAAATAGAGTTTCAAAAAGTTATGTTTGCAATTTAAAATACCCATAGGGCAGATCTGACTTACATGACCAACACTTAATGTATAGTACGTGATAAGATGACACATGCAGTTTTGAAACTTGGCAGTAATTCAGAAAAAGAATACTTTGCTGGCCATTAACAATTTCTAAGCAATGTATTCATTTATTATATATGTCTGTAGTTGAGTTCCTGAGTGATTATAGTTATAACAGTGTCCTCTCATGTAATCTTAGGACACCAAAAGCTGCACTGCAAAATGAAACCAAGGATTAATAAATGAGCTCTCTCTTTGCTCATGCTAACAGTACACCAAATTCACATCCTGAGCTTGCCTTCTGCTAGCAAATGCAAATGAAGATAAGCTGCCACAGATTTACAGGGGTACAAATGATACAAGAATTGAGCTTGCACTTTTGTAAAGGCCCTTGAGGGATGTGGGGGGGTGTGTGGGAGGGGGGAGGAGGAGCAGGATGAGCGTTATATTGAAATATTTTAGCTTGATTTAATGTACCTAAGTAGTCTTATACAGGGAACTCAAACTAACATAGTAGGCAACAATGAGCAATTATATTTTCAGTTTTGTGCTGGAGAAGTTTAAATAATATGTTAAGACTCAGCGTTGTTGGGTTTTATGTTTTTGTTTGGGGAGGGTTTTTAGAAATGCGTGCATATTTTTCAATGGAGCTGGTACTGAGTTGCAGCTGTTTGATATTAAATGCAAGACCTACCAGCCTTCAAACCTCACATTAGAAACAGACCTTTGGCCAAGTTGTGTCTTCATTTAGACCTTGGCAACCCTGCTTACATCAGTGGGGGTAATTCGACCTCTCATTTGAATAACGCAGTGCAGTGATATGGTTCTGGTTTGTATTTTCTATGATTGTTTCAGTCTAAATGCAACAACTCCCTGGTTTGTGTGCGAGATGAAAATGCCTTCCAGAGGTAACAGCAGCACAGATATGGGAATCATGTCCGGTCCGACAAGCCACGTGGCAAGGACAGGACACAGCACTGTGACAGTCTCACAACAAACATATCTGCTAGGGCCTCTTCTGGTAACTTTCCACTGAAAGGGTCAGAAAAGGTACTGTGGGTGATGGCAAGGCAGCAAGAATTCTTGGAGCAGGGGGATCAACTTCCTGGCACAAGCAAATTATGTACATGTACATGATCTTTAGACAGAAGACATGTCCCTTTTCTCTTTCCCAGACACTGTCAAGTTTTAGAGGAAGCAAAATTAAGCCCAGAGCAGAGAAGAAAACTTCCAGTTGAAAAAAACTGCATTAGAACAGGATTCATGTCATAGTAAACATGCTTTAGTAATCCACTGAAGACATATCCTAGCTGAGTGTATCATTACTCTGAATTTAGGGAAGTTATGAAAATGGTTGTTTGTGCGCTGACTGAAACAGCTTTTACTCTCCTATGGAAAAAAAAAAAATAAAAGAAAGGAAATGCAGTCTTAGAGTCCTTCAGGAAATAAGCAAAAGTCTATGACCTATGGTAACTTTCAACCTCACATACTTAATATAGATATGAAAATGTCATGAGGTTGAAAACATGAAAAAATACTGTGAGCTCTCTGTTTATTTTTGTTGTTTTGTTTGTTCCATAAAGCGTCCCCTTGCTCAATTGTAGTGATAATGAGTCTCAAAAAAGCCTGGGCTGAGAGTCTAAATCCTAAGCTTTTAAGTCAGAGTCTTTGCCTGGCTACACATCAACCAGAAAAAGAAACAACAAACTCTAGTCATGATGATGCCACATCACCACAAAAACACAATGAATGTATTTGAACTGCAGCATCTTTGCCTTATTCAAGAATTTCCATTAGTTTTTGTTTAAACTCTACAACCTTACTTGTGCAGGCAGAAGAGAGGTTTGTTCCATAAAACTAAAAAAAGCAAAACAAAACAAATTTTAAAGCCAAAACATTTAGCTTAATCCATCTCTAAATCCTATTACACATTCAACAAATGACAATAATAACCCTTACCCGTCAGAGATGGCAGAACAAGCAGAGTTCCTCAGTGATTAGCTTAAAGGGCACTGTCAGGTTCACAGAATCACAGAATGTTATGATTTGGAAAGGACCCACAAGGATCAAGTCCAGCTCTTAAGTGAATGGCCCATACAGAGCTCAAACTCACAACCTTGGTGTTAATAGCACCATGCTCTAACCAACTGAGCTAATCTCAGGGTACAAAACCCATAAATCCCTTCCTCTTTGTCCCCTACTCAGGCCTTTCCACACAGCTCTGGCACACCATTACACCCCTGCTACAGCTTTGTCAAGATGCCAGAACAGCATAAATGAGAGTCAGACACTAGACATTTAAAACAGGCACAAAATTACTTGCACCATCACCAGTGCAAAAGCAAAGGGATTTATTTTTTTTTCTTTCTGGTAAATTTGACTTACTTATTCTCACGGTGTTTGGCATTCAACTTGGAAAATTAGTAAAAATTTAGCAGGCATTTATAGTAAATAAAAATGGTGGAAGTTTTGCCTCACTCCTGATTGCATACCCCCTCTAGTACCCCAGCGTTTGGACTGTAAACTCTGCAGGAGAATGTTATATTTACATGAAGATGCCAGTATCGTGATTTGGTTTTGAGGCTTTTTGTTTGTTATTTGTCACTGTTGTTTTTACTCCTCCCTCCCTGTCCCCCCAAAAGCCCATTCCATTTGCCTTTAGTTCTCTTTACAAAATACTCATTTGGAAGCTACCCAAAGGGTTGGTTTCAAATATTTAACATCACATACAAATAAATTAACATCAATGAGACACTGCAATCAATATAAAAACTGTTCTTGTAATGTTTGAAAGCTGATTATGGCTTCTCAAGCTGCATATATATGAGTGACAAGAATTGTGGTCCACATGCACGCTTTTTAGAGTGTAAATGTGGCAAGAGGAAATTAAGGGTAAAGAGTAAAAAATAATCACAACCTGTTGTCATACTGTTCTCTCACGCACATGTGTTTATACTTTTCATTGCAAAAACTGAACAAGAAAATATTTTGGATACCTTGCTGTTGCTGGGCCTCCTTTTCTTTTAATCACTCTGTCCAACATCCAACTGAACGCCTCCAGCTTCTTTGTAAGAGCCTCCCTGGCCATGAGTCATGCCATACAGGGAGCCATGGCACCTTGGTCCCTTACCTAGCACAGCTAAGGACTTCCATGATGTAAAGAGGCCATTTCAACCTGCTGGAAAGCTTTACAATAGGTTTCTGCTCTGCCCAAACCAGCTAAAGAACCCTCTCAGCTACTGGCAGGACATCTGGTCAGGTTAAAGGTATCATAAAAACTCACTGTGCCAGAGAGGGTGCTCATCAGCCTTCAGCTATTTGACTGCAGATCTATTTTCTTTGGGGAATGCTTCTCAAATCTTAAAATCACCCTCCCCTGCACACCCATGCTGAGCTGGCACCTTCACAGGGATCAGGACTCGCTTGTTTATGTACAGAAGAAAAACACTACCCTGCTCCCTAGCTACTTGTCACACAGATTGGGGGGCAAGAAATAGTCAAATGAAGACGGTAGGGCAAGCACAAGGAAGCCATGGTACTGAGAAAGGAGACCCAAACCCAGAGAATGCACAGGATCTGCAGGAACCTGCATCAAGTTTGCAGTGGAAGAAGACCAGAATGAAAGGGGCTATGGCAGAAAGAGCAGAGTTTTTGAGAAGATACTTTTAAAGTCAGGCACCCTGCATCTTTTCCCACTTCAAAGATATTTGTCACTGGAACAAGTGGACACCATCCTCAGACTCAGATGTCCTGAAAGGGAGTATGCCGACAATACCAAACAGCAGAAGATCACCCCATAGATGAGGGTGTTGAGGCTGAACCAGGTTGTATGTGAATACATTGCTCCAATCATTGCTCCTGCTCTTTGAAGGGAAGAGTGATCCAGAGGTCTGCTGCAGTCTCTGGGCTGCAGCTGATGGACGTTCTGGCTCTCTCATCCTGTGGAAGGACCTGATGAATTTTGCAGGGCTTATTTCTACATCCCACCTACCTACAGAGCCAAAGGCACCAAAGACACTGTATCTGTAGCCCTCAAGGTGTGAATACATGAAATGGACACTGCCCAGACTGAGGTGGGATAAGTTTTGCCAACAGGAGAATTTCCATCTGTCCCAAATAGTAACAATTATCTGAACCCCACAAAAACCACTTGAAAAGACACTAGTTCTCAAACAGCAAATTAACTAACACCCTCCAAGTTGTTATTGAAGCTGCAGCACACACTGCTTCAAACAATGCCATTTATAAAGCAATAATGAAAATAACTAGTCTATAAACCTTTCCCTAGCAGCAGGAGGGCTTAGGCTCCTGTGTTCACAAGCCTTCAGTTTATTTGAAGCCCATCAGACTTCAGCAAAGAGGAAATAATCACGAGAAGTAGATTAATCCTAAAGAGCTTAACAAGACACTATCATGATGTTTTTCCCCCTCTACCTATATTGACATTGAAAGAGACAGAAACCAGCTTTCTACCATTCCTATGTTATTTCCCACTTGTTAAATGGCAATATAAAGCCCAAGTGTGTTCAATAAGGCTAAAATAAGCATCCTTTTTTGTGAACTAGTGAAGTAAGAATCCAGTTGGCAGGCTTGCTCTCAGGCAAGACCCATTAATGAAAAAGGGGGTTTATCTGAGAAAAGTCTAAATTATGAGTTCTAAATGGGTAATCTCAGCTGCAAAAGAAAACAAGACTTGGGAGGTTTTTATGCTGTGACTGAGCTTAAGCTTCAAGCCTGCAGGCTAGCACTACTTAGAGTGTTTCTGATGGGATAATTTTCTATGCAAAAAGACTGATTCATTGAAGAATTACTCATGTCATGGCCAACGTGCCAATTTCAATGGCCATTCCACTGACAGGAGCAACAACCCCTTCTGAAATGTTTTAAATGACCAGGTGCAATTTTCCTAATTTTAAATAACCCTTCATGGTTATTCCAGCCAGACAAATGCCCTGCAAAACAGGGTGGGCTGCTCCCACTGCTGCAGCCTAGGAAGGGTTTGGGAAGAGCCCAGCTCCCTAAGGTGCTCCCTAGATTTGCCCATTCCCTTTTCCTCTTTCACTTTGAGGATGTGGGAATTCAGTCCTGGTGCCTTATGGTAGCACTAAAATTTTATATCAAGATGATGATGCTAGCTAGTGTCACTGGGTAAATTATGCACCTTAGGGCTGTTATCAGGGAGATTGCGTAAATAAGTCCCTGCACTCCATCAGAAGAGGAGATAAACACCTCAGAAGAATTGCTGAGGTGATCCCAAAGTTTTAGGCTAGGTACAGTGAGAGGTGCTCAAAGCCAACAGGAGAGGAGGCCCTGGGATTCATGTGGCAATTTAGATTGTCCGAACAGTGCCCATTAGGATCAAGGTGCTGTGAGGCTTAAAGTTTGGCTCTATCTTCATCAGAGCATGCCAAAGTTAGACGCTGCTTACCCTTTCTCTTGATCATTTCTCAACACCCTCTCCAAAACTGTAGGATTTTATTCCAAAAATATTGATTTTTAAAAGTCCATTCTGTTTTGGACAAAACTGAGTAAGTTTCAAAACAATAAATCCATAAAACCTGCTGTACTTACCTGTCACCTCTATGACATGATTATTCCTCTCTGGCCACCCGACCTCTCAGGTTTTCCATTAATATTAATACACAAATCCTTGCAAATGCAACTCCCATTTAACTGTTTAGGCTAATATTTCGCAAGATGAAAAGAACAGCTTTCAAAATACAGGAAAAATCCAGAGCACGCGACCACATTTCACAGGTCAGTGGCTGGGATAGCAGGAGCTGCTGAAGGAGAGCTGAAGGAACACACTCGCTCAGGGGCATTTTAGCACTCTTGTGATATGATACCCATATTCATCAGCATGCAACAATCCCCTCTCCAGATGAAAAACACTACAGATCATGTTCCTAATAAAACAGTCAATTTGCCTCCTCCTCTTTTTTGTTGTTGGAAGGAATTCCTTACAACCTCACCTCCCTGGGGCATGTCTTCCTTTCCCCCTTTGTCAGTCAGGAGCAAACAAGGCTCTGTGCAACAACACAGTCTCGCTGGCTGGCCTCAGATACACTCGTGCCAGATTTCAGACAGACCCAGGAAATTGCTGTTGGTTTAGATGCCCTGATTATCATTAAGATAGGGAAAAAAATAATGTAGATAGGAAGTATGGTGAGAACACATTTCTGCCCTGACAAATACATCAGGGTGAGAATTGTGACCCCTTCAGAAAACTCCACCATATAAGCTCTGGACGGTGTTGTCAGGCTTCAGCAGAGGAAGTTTAATTCAGCCCCTATTCCTAAACAGTTTCAAAAGGTATGTATTTCAAATCTTGTACCAGAGATGGGCTTTCTAGCCCACTGAGACCACAGGTTTTAGCATATCTACACCAGGAAGGATAAGTGTTCCCACTGAGTCCTATGAACTATATTCAGTCTGCTCGCACTTGGTTTGAGCTTAGTCAAAGCTCACCTGTAGACTCATGCAGAGTTTGCTTTGCCTTCTGAGCTCAGGTGAAACAGAAAAGAGGATATGGACCTGTTTGGGCTTGAGAGCAAGTGCACAGGCAGAGACAGAGTGGCAAAACCTCAGCCTTCCCACCACTCTCCTAGAGCTGTTCTTCTGCACAGCCAGACTTTTTTCAGTACTTTCTATATCCCACCAACCCTCTTTGGTGGGCAAAGAGGTTTTGCTCTGCTCTGTTCAGGTGTCTTCAGTAGTCTCCTCTCTGTGTGTAATTTTATATTTAAATATCATTAGTTCCCAGATTATTTAAAGGTCATTACTAGAAGGCAAGATACTCGAGGCTTTATGTACAGTAATTCCTTATTTTTCAGCAGACTTCTGTGTGACAATCACACAGTGGTAGTAATTTCCTTTAAAGGAAGAAATAAAGAGCCTGATCTGCAAAACCACGCTTGCAGTTACATACACAACTGACACGTGAACTTCATGTATTTGCATATGCAAGCTCACAACCACATGGTAATTTAGATGTTAAGTATTGGTTTAAGTATTTCACTTCCCCCTTTCCTGACTAGATCAATGGCCATCAACAGTACCCTGCCCAAGCTCAGAGAATGTCTGCCAGAGTTGTAAGAAGATGAGATAAGCCAAATAATTAGAGAATACTGAGATTTCTAAAATCATATCCTTGGAAAAAAAGAAATCGTTTCAACACCAAGGAGGATCGATCACAAGCAATTACATAAATACTAGTCTTTAAACAGTTATCCCCACCCATAATGGACAATACCACAATGACTTTTCCATAATGTGAGTTTTTTCCTAGCCCCCATCTGCAGAGCCATTGACCAGAGACCCCAATGGCCACATGAACAAGAGGAGACCGTGGGATCAAAAGGGCAGGAGTGGCAGCCATTTTGTGGCTGGCATGAGGGAGGCAAAAAAGGGTGGGAGTGGCAGCCATTTTGAGGTGCTGACTGAGGGAGAGGAGGACCGTGAGGGTGCAATCCACCATCTTGTGGGCTTCGTGAGGGGATTTTTGCTGAATCATTCAGAGCATGATTAACGGGATATTCCAACACCGTTTCTGCCCCTGAATCTTGACCTGACAGAATGTGCGGGCTTTGATCACAGTCTCTGTTCTTTTCCTTAGCACTATTTCTCCCTTTAACTGAGCCCTTTGCTATTCCTGAATTAATTGCAATATTAGCGTCCATGAAATGACAGCTTGGGAGGCGAGAGGATCATGATTTTTCAGCGATTCCCAATGTCTACATCCCAATAAATCCCATTCATCATAATTAATGTGATGGGGCACCACACAATTATTTTTATCCGTCCATTTGATTAATGCCTTTGATGACCTTTTTGTCCAAAGGGTGACCGCAAGAGTAAATAAAACCTTTAAGACAAGCATATTCTTCCTTTTGCCTTTTTGTGGGTAAAGATCCCATCCATGACTGCCGAATTTCACAAAACTGAATTTACTGTGGTGAAAAAGGGGGAATGCAACTACACAGTTGCTGGCCTACCTTGTCCAGCGGGAGGCCGATGATCCAAATGCGGACAACTCGCTGGAATGGAGGTCCCCCACCAGACCTCCACCTGAGCCACGAAAGACACCTCAGCTTCTTACACACAGTGAAGACAGCTAGGCAGTGTCCCTGTTTGGGCACCAATTTGCAGAGCCACTGACTGGAGACCCCAGTGACCACACGAACAAGAGGAGACCATGGGCTCAAAAGGGCAGCGTTTATGGGGGGGGACGGCTTATAAAGGGTCTGAGGGAGGGTTGCAGAACAAGGCGTGGTTACAGGGTTCAGGGCACTGGCGGGAAAACTGGGAAAGTGGCGGGAAAACTGCAAGGGGAAAGAAGACAAGATGGAGGACCGTGAGGGGAAAAAACAACAAGGGGAACCGCCATGATGGCGAAACATGAACAACCATAACCGATAACTGCAACATGAGAAAACCTGTAACATCCGGACACCAAACAATCATTAACGATAAGGAAGCATTCATGAAAGTCCAATACCACTCCTGTGAGTGGTAAATCTTATGCTCTGAAGAAAGTCCAATACTACGTCTCTCAGTAAAACGTAGTAAGTTTTATGTTGCTGGCCGGTTCCACAGGGTCCTCTTCATAGGTCCACCTAGTGAAATGCTTTTTCCATACCTCATAATCTTTTTGATCCCCAACACCCATATGTTAGCAATTACGTTATGTCTTTAAATCATCGGGGCTGGTATTTCATAGAACATTTTTACCTACTATTGTAACTTCAAATGGTCTCATTATTCAGATATATAGCTAACTTTTCAGAATTCTGCAAAGTCACTGGTATTAGAGATGTTCTATGTGCCAAATTAGTTACCAGTATCATACACTCCAAGAGAACAAACGAGTGCAGGGAGCCAAAGTTGTTAAGGTAACCTTGTTTGCAGAACTACCCAACAACTGTATGAGAGACCTTTTGGTTAATTCTGTTTTGTGCAAAAAATGAAGAGTCAGCTGATTTTTGTTACAAAGAGTAGGAATCACCGTTGTTAAATAAGTGACTGTCCTGGGGGTTTTCAGAACTGCTCACATCATACTTCAACCTACCAAGGGGAGGAGGGAGCCATTGTATGAATTACTTCTGCAATATTTCATGAGCTAGTAAATTTTCTATGGAAATTATCCAGCTTGATGAAAATGTCTGTATTTCAAACCTCACAAGAGTCTGATTTAGAAGAGAAATAGTGCTCGTTTACTGCAGCTTCACTGAAGACAAAGATGGAGAGAACCTGAAGTGTTGAAATGTTAACGTTCCAAGAAAACTAATTATCATATTTTCACTTGCAAACTTCAAGCCTGCTGCTAATTAATCTCTGTGGAAAGGCTGTATATGAATCAAATTATAATGTAAGTCAGATTATACAGGATGAGATGTATAACATACCCTGCCACTGAGGAGAAACGAAATGGATTGCTTGCACAGAAATGACAAAAAACCCAAAGAGCTTGCTCTTTATTAGTGCACCAATCTGTACCAGCCAGCTGATGACAGATCCACCCCAATGGAGTGTTGCAAACCACCTTGGATTTTCAAAAGTTTGCCTGTGGTCACAAATTATCTCAATGCAAGGAGAAAAAACTATTTGACAGAGCAAACCTTGATGTGGTACTCGCAGAGCTCTGTTGTGAAAACATCTTGAGGGCAATCAAGTGCCATTAGCACACGTCAATGAGGCTTCCCATGAATTACTACAAAAATTACAGTTAAGTGTACTTCTCCTCCATCACTGTCCAACCTTTCTGACAAAACAGTTTGGATGTCTGCTGAAGTATTACAGAAATTATCACCTTTCTGCCAGTGTAGTAATCAGAACTATGTCAGCAGACTATTAATTTGGTTCATCCACACTAACACCTTTATATAATTCATTTGTTGATTATAGGATTAAAATGATTTGTTACCATTCACTCTAGAAATACTTTATTGTGCATATAATGTGGATAGCAAAGGAGACTTGAATAAATCAATTCTCACTGAAAAAGGAAACAACATACAGGTTGAAAAGGAAAACAAAATGCATGTTTTCTAAACACAAGAACATGTTTACAACCTCTCTTTGTAAATTCCATGAAGTTTGACTAAATAATTTGGTTTTAAATTTATAGTCTTATCATTAACTATCATGTGCCAACAAACAAAAGAAATGCTGTATCTCATAATACTTGCATCTGCATAGCTTGACTTTCTTTTTTTTTTTTATTGCTTTTATTCAATTAACTTGTCATGCAACTTTCACATCTGTAGAAGCTTGCATAGCTGTGGGTTTTTTAATCCTTTTTTTCCTTCTTTTATTCTATTTTTTTTTGTTTGTTTGTTGGGTTTTGATCCTTAAGATGGAATACAATATGGAATCAAGTCTTGTGCAATGTTATTCTACTAGCTCAATTTCTAATGCTGCCTTCATTAGTTTACTTGTTGATTATGTCCATTCTACCATTGTTATAATTTACTACAAAGCCTCTTTCTGTTTGTACATCTGTTTTAGCAGTTCCACCAGTTAGACCTATCCACCCAGGCAAAAGAAGATTTTCTTTCACATAGACTGCATTACCTTGTGTTCCACAGCTTGCACATACACACTTTCTGATCAACTACTAATCAATAGTTGTGAAGTTTAACAGCATGTCTGGGTATGGTTGGCATATCTTGCTATTCCAGATGCTTCCAACCACCTACATTTCCCCCCTTTCTTCTTTTCACCCACCATTGTTTGTGGACTAAATACTCTAAAAGAACAGCAAGTAAAGTGTTTTAGGACCATCTGGCCAGTTTGATCCTACACAGTTCAAGGCCTTGTCGTTTCATACAGAAATCATTTTGTTTTAAATCTAAGAGGCGACAGAGGGCCATACTCTTTTCTGACCTTACATTTTGCTCTTTTTTCCGTAACATCCCATTACTGGGCTGAGCTTTCCCTCTGCTCATCTCATGACTTTCAGTCTCTAGTTAATGTTCAAAAAAAGAAAAACCAAAAACACAAAAAACCCAGACTCTGCCTTCAATAATTTATCCCAGATGAAAATCTGACCTTATATACACAGGTCACGTAGAAGTTCAGTGAGACATGGCCCTATTTCCTCCCTTCTCCTTTGCTTACACAGATAGATGGAAATTCTGGCCCTAATAAAGTCAGTGCCAGTTTTGCTGTTGACTGTGAGGGGTCAAGGTTTCCCTCCTACAATTTCTGTAGCGGATAGGTGATTACTTGTCACTTCAACATGCTGAGCTGAGTTGTCCTGGACCAGTGGGGTGATTTACTTGTACTGGCTAAAATAAACGCGCCTTACCCCAGATCAACATAGCGATTTATTCATACTGGTGCTTAAGGACTTAAATTCTGTATTACTGCTAATTTTTCTGAGTATGCTCACAGTCAGCTTTTCTGCTGTTTTCTAGTCTCCTATGCTGTTCTTACAGCAAACTTTGTTTTGATTCTTCATAGACTCTAAACTGCTGGAGACTGAGAGCTCCAGTGAAAAAGTTCAAAAATTTTTACAATACGGGTTAAGGTTAGGAAAAAGAAATCTAATTGTGAACTCATCAAAAAATGCTCGGCTTCAAAAGATCACTGAAACTAGTTTAGGGAAGAGAAACCACAGATCAAAATTATAAGACCTTATTTTCAGCAGCTTGAGTGGTCTCAGCCATTTCTTGTTTCTTAAAGATATAATGGAGTGTACATGAGCTTCCATATATATATGGTATAACTTATAGTCCAAAACAGCTTGGAAACAGAAGATTGAATGAATAAAAAGGAAATATACATTTTCTATTTTTTTGGTTTCTCAACATATTTTCATGTCTCCATTTGCCAATCAGTACCTATGTCAGCAATTTGAGAAGAGAAGAATTCCTGTATGGAGTCATGATTGTATAGTTATCTTTTTGCATCAGCTTCTCTTACCTTGCATTTCTCTCAATTTCTTTCTATTTTCCTTGGCATGGTCATGTCTTCTATGCCCATTTCCAAACCATTTACACTTCTTTTCACATATTACCACCTTGTTCTTCACTGACTTCTCCTTCAAGACCCCACAATCTGTATCATGGTATTATCCCTGCCAACTCTTTTCCTCAATCTACTCTTTTTTTTCTTTTTTTTTTTTTTTTTTTTTTTTTTTTTAATTTTAAGTCAAAATACCCCTGAAACTTTTCACCAATCCTTTGGAAGTCTGGCTTCCTGAAAGTCAACAGCAAAATTTCTGTTTGTGTTCATTGGAAGAAATTCACCCTACAACTTCAAAGAGATCAAAGTTAAGATGATCAGATCTCTTCGATCCACAGAGACAGGCCGATGTTCTTGTTCAAAATTTGGCCTCCTCTCACTATCTGTTTCTTTAAACAAGAAGAAGCAAGAAATCACACTCAGAGTACTGTTAAAACCTTCAAACAGAAAATACACCAATTATGCTCTCAGAATATTCTCTGGCCTTTTTGGATCTACACTACAGTCCACTTACACAAGGGGACCCAAAGAGTTTGGATTTGGAATTTTGAATTAGGGCACAGTAGGGGATCTCCCTTTTTCCATTTCCAATATCCAACAGCAAGAGAGCAATGTACCTATTTCCATTTCTCACTACACACAGCGTGCTGCACTTTCCTCAGTCTGGCACCAGCTCCCAGGTGACTTCAGTTTTGGCCTTTCACTTCTCTCTATCCATCATTCACCTGCCTCTGCCAGCAGGCTCCAAACTCCACCATGGCAGCAAGACCAGGACTTTAAGAACAGGAAAATTACAGCAATCTCAGGTGCCTTCAATCAGCCTCCACCCATGGTCCAGTAGCCTTGTGTAGAGACTAACTGGAAGATCATGAAGCTTCCTCTAAGACAAGATCTAAAGTTAATCTCCTTGTGCTAAATGGCTTAAATGACCGGCTCTCTGACAGCTCTTGTAACACTGACACATCCAACACTGGTTTCCTCTCTTGACAGTGCTGATTCCACCAGCAAGGGCAGGATTTTGCCCTCAACTATTCACAAGTAATTAATGCATTATTGAACAGGAATAAATAGATAGCAATTAAATAACAAGTATTAATGACTTATTTATTAACATATTAATAGTTGGCCTGAGAGTAATAAATGCAAATTAGTGTAAAGTGGTACCAAAAATTGTGTCGATAATAGGCCCTGAAGTAATTTTGTGTGTTCAAGATAATTACAAATATATTTTCCTTTCAAAAATCTACTGCCGGGTAATTTTTTATGGTTTGCTATAATATCATTTTAAAATTAGAAAATTAGCCCTAGTCTCATTAAAATAATTTTGCAGTGCATCAGGCTTTATTTCAAGTCTAAGTTTCACATTATCTTCCTGCCTACAGACCTTGAGTATTTTTTTAGGAACCCTCTTTATGTGCCAATGTTTTGGGCCTATGATAGATATACTAACAGTGTTGTTTTAGCTTACTGGCTGCACAACTTTTACTCATCATTAGTATTATTATGTAAAAAGTCCCTTTGCAGGTGCCTGGAGGGCTAAATTCAGTAAAAATCTCTAAGGGCCAGATTTTTCCTTTTTATTCCTGCTAATAGAAATTCACCCGATAAATAGTTCAGAGGTTTTAAACATGAGCAAAGTGGTGCACCAGGCTCTGCACCCCTAACAACCCATCCTGACACAACAGATCCTGCTCAGATGACCATCCCTGGTCAGCTGTTTCACTAGATTTTTTTAAAAAATAAAAAACAAAAAAAACCTCTCTCATTTGTTTAGACAAAAGGAAACCTGACTTCGTACCTTGGCTCTGAACTGTTACTTAACTTTAAAAAAACCAATTACTCAGCGAGGACAAGAAGACACTGTCACTTTTATCACCCCTATAAAAAAGGCTTAGCTAAAATCCAGAGCCCTGACCTCATCACTGATGTGCTATCAATGGCAAGCTGATGTACTCCTGTCTGCCACCGGTCCTGATTTAACCCACTCTAGAATCTGACACACATTTAACTTGTGACCATCTCTAATAAAAGATCAGTAAATATTCAGCTCTGGCTCCGTATTTGTAACAGGCTGAGGGATGGAGGTCCAGGTTTCCTCCTAGCAGGGGGCACACAGAACATCATTTATGAAAATGTTTGTTTCTACAAACGTTTCTGTCTGCCTTTGTAGGTGGCATTTTTCCTCGTTGCAGCTTTCCCCTTTAAAGGCATTGTAAATTACTTCTTCTAAAATAACCAAGTCCATTTCTGTACGGTACAGGGCTTTGGTGGCTCTCTCCTCACAGTGCCTTCCAAACCACTCCGTAAATGTGATTGTGGCCGAGTAATCTGTGTACCTGGAAATATAATTCGTTTTGTTGCTAATGAAGGTCCTACGGCACAAATTTATTAACGGTATACTTTTCCATGGGATAATAATTGGGTCGATAATATTAAACTCATAGGCTCATTATTTAATTGCAAGGGCAGATTATGAATACAGCTTCTAAAATGTATTTTAATGAAAAACACTACATCCTGACCTAATCATATCAACCTTATGCTATCTAATTAAGGATGCAAAAAATCATTAGAGTTGCAAAATATTAGTTCCAGCTCCATCAGGCTGTTAGCTGCCCCTTCATGAATATATATTTTTTTTTACTCTATGATAAATAGTTAATGAGGTAAAAATGACAAAATTTGCATGTAGGCAAATTAGTTTAATAGAGTGATGTCTTCCTGGTCTACAGAAAGTGACCTTTTTCCTATCAAAAGAATGACTAAAAATACTTTGAAATGATGGCATAGATGTCATTGCACAAATGACAAATCACTTCTCTGAACAATATAAAAATTATAAAACGCAATAACCTTAAATTCTCATCATATTGTAAATGTGTCCTCTGCTGCTGCATTTATCAATTTAATAAAAGGAAATTAAGCATATTATAAAATACCCATTTATGGGGCAATTTTTAATCCAGTGAATAAAAATGAGAAGCACATGGTTAATAGCAAGAAAATATTGCAAAAACGTAGACCTATTTTTTTCCAGAAGCTTTGACTATTTACTTGAATGACCTCCATTTAAAATATATTTTTTATATGGAGTGATGCAAGATATGGCAGTCTCATGCTTTCCTTTATAAAAATTGTTCACAGTTAATTTCGTATCTTATTTAAAAATTAACACATTAATAATGCACGCAATAAGGCCTAGTGATGTGTCTTCCATACTGATTACTTTGTACAATTAGAAATACAAAAAGAAAGGGACAAGACAAATACTTTATGCAAATCTATGGCAGAAAAAAAGGGTCTTTCAGTATCTGCAATGCCTAGGAGCATAAAAGACATGCAAATATAGCTCCTGGTTTTGCAGGGTTATGTTTCATGTGGAGAAAGTAGATTCCATTCTAGAAAGGAGAAAGTTTTTATTACAAAACTAGATTTGCCAAAGAGCGACCAAAATGTCATTTGATGCTTCTCTTTTCCACCAAAATAATATAAAAAAACCCAACAACAACAAAAGGAGGAGAAGGGGGAGATTTCAGGTCTCTGAAGAACATTGGTTCTTTTTTCACAGTATTTGTGTTTTGTACAGATAACTCAGGAGTTTTGCACAGTAGTCTCCACTCACAAATTTGTGAAGCAGACCCTGTGCCACTGAAATAGATGGTAGATATCCTGCTGCTGCCAGTGATGCAAATTCCTGTGCTCTTTGCACATGGTTCATATCTTCTTTTATCGAACCCACGACACATTCTTTTCTGTTTGTTTTTATCCCCACCCCTGTTGTTTTGGGGGTTTTTTTGTTTGTTTTTATTTTTCCCCTTATTCATCCCTTTCTGTGTTGCTGCAAGAAATTATACACTGGTAATATCATTAGAAATGTGTTCAGTACTTGAAACAGAAATGTACTTGTTTGCAGTTGCCTTATCTGCCACTTTTTCCATATGGCATTGATAGTTCAAACCCTTCATGAACTCTGTCAGGCTCAATGCTGTGACCATTTCTCTGGAAAGCCTGTTCCAGTGCCCAACCACCCTCTGGGCTAAGAACATTTTTCTAATATCCAAATTAAACCTCCTTCTGACATGTAAAATGAGGTCCACTATATATATATTCTTTGTTTGACTTTACTTAGCTTGCAACTAAGGTAACAGAAAGCAATCATCAGTGGTTATGCTTTGTTTTACTGTAGAAAGTTTTCAAGTGGTAAAAAAAAGGTTATTTTACTTACTGGGGTAAATAAAGTAAGTTCTATCTGTATAAAAAGTGGGAATGTCTGAGGCAGATGGCTGTAAAAGTACATTCACTCCTTCAAATTTTTCCCTCCCCTCTGCTGAAACACCATGTGCTGTTCTGCACTTTCCCACAAAAATTAAGCTTACTGAGTATCTGCTTTTTCATTCAAATTTTTCTTTCAGGGTCCAAACTGTCATCACGAAAAGAA
>VXBX01009321.1:133696-170493 GCA_013400415.1 Scytalopus superciliaris | reverse complement strand
AAAAAAAAGTGGAAAATAATTACAGCTGTGGCAGATGTTTATAACAGTGACAACTGAGGCTATATATTTATATAAACTGCTGATCTTTCAGAAGTAGCTATAGAGACTTGAAAAACCTGCAGACCCTAATCTGAAGTCCCTTGTTCCAGTAGGTTAGAAAAGAAAAACCAAACAACTCATAGATACTTAAGAGGGCTAATTTCCTTCCTATCTGGAATCTGTTCATTTTCACATTGAAGCAGGAGAGTTACCAAACAAAGCATTGTACACAGAGCTACTCATAGGTGTATAAATCCAAATGATGAGCACTTCAATGATTGACCAAGAGCTGGTTTGTAAAACAGACCTATGGAAATTAATAACACTGATGCAAAGCTAGAAAGCAAGGAAGGAAAAGCCCCTCACAGAGGAAGACAATGTCCCTCACAGACTGCTGACCACGTCAGTTCTTCTATTTTCAATTCTCTCAAAGCAATTATGACCAGAAGCCTCATCTGTGGATGGCACCCCTGACACTGGATATTTTGTAAACACAGATGAATCTCCTATACATCACAGCTTGAAGTCTGTATTTGGGACTAGATGCTAGTGGATTAATGGAAAAGAAAGAGGAATTATTTTTGATAACCAAAGTAGAGTACCTTCCCCTGCACACTTCCAACTTACTCCACTCCTTTGGGTAATTCTGGAAGGAAAGGGCTGGTAAGCAGAGCACAGCTATCATATCTGACTGCCCAAACTCACATCTCTTCCTCGGGGCAGCCCCACCTGTGCCTTTTTAAAGAGTGAATTGTACTTGTTCATGGAACTCCCCAGTTTGCTGAGCCGGCTGAGAAATTACCAGGTATTTAAACTAGTAAGTCTCTGTGACCCAGTCAAGAACCACCAGATGGCACAGATCATTTTTTATACCAATGATGTCTCTAAGCCTTTGGTTACTAAGCAGATTGTAGTCCCCTATGATGTTCAGGAAATGCACATACAACATCACAACCTTCTCCTCAACACGTTTCTTAGCTTCTCCCTTCAGTGAAGCATCCTAAGAACAATTTTCTTATATCTATGCCCTTTTAGGTAACACCCAGAAATACAAAACATTAATTTGGACCACAGACTCCTTTTGGAGACTCAGTTTGCCACTCACCATCCGTCTTTCACCATTGATTCCTCTCCACTGCTCAGCCCTCTTCATAATGTAGCTCAGCTCCTGACTGGAGATCTCCAAGTCCAGTGGAACAAAGAATGTGCCTTCCTCACCATGAATACGTCGAAATATATCCAAGAGCCAACCTTCGCTATGTAGCCTAAGGATAGAAATTACAAGTTTGGTTCATCCTTGAAAGGACTCATCACACAAAAATCATCCTTTTGTAGACTTCTAAATCTCAATTTTCCCTTCGTGCTCTCTGCTCTTGAGTAAGAAGCTTCTAACAAGTTCTGTACCATACAGCCCTCTCCAGCCCTCTGTAGAATTTGCAGTACCTGAATCAAATCACACAAATGTAAGCAGCAATTTATTTTAATTATTTAAAGATATTGACTTCCCAAAAAGATCCTGATATTCCTTTCCTTCCTGTCTGTCCTCAACATTGGGTTGGGTAACTATTCCAGTACCATAGTTAGGCATGAATGAAGTCCTTATGTGACAGTGTTCAATAATGGGCAAACCACATCATATGGAAAGGAGCTACTCACCACTTTTTTCAAACCAATGCCTGAGGTCTATACAATGTAAATTTCTCTTGATGTTAGAAAGGCTCATTTCATTTGTTGGCTTTGTTTTTCTATGACATTTCTGTGCTGTGGAAAGGAATTGACTAAGCACTACACAGTAAAACTTTCTACCACAAGAAAGACTTGCTGTGTGGTATTTCTTAATGTAGGTGAAACCAAGAAATATTGTGAGGCTTTTGGGAAAGCCTGGTGTCACATTTTTAGCCTAAGATGAACTTGAAAACTTCAAAACATTGCTGTTTGAGACAAATCAAACCTCTTCAATTAATCTCTTTTTCATTCTACTTTTATTCTAAAAACAGGCATTCAGAAAATAAAGATCAGAAAATCTGGAATCTTGGTTATGGATATTTAACTGAGGTCTTTCCTTTTGTACCCTCTTTCAAGTTAATATTTTATTGCAATTCAGCCAATTTCAACCTTATTGTCCTTCCCAGAGACTGGCTGGGTAGTCCTGTGAAGTGCATGGATTGCTGTTTGGCCCTGCAACCAACAAAACGCCTGGATTTCTGTGGGGCTCTACAGGTCTTTTGTTTGTTGGAAAGTGGGAGACAGAGCACAGGTATAACTCCTTTGCCCTTCTCATGTATAGCAGCACTAGTGCCAGTTCTTGTGACTGGTCCTCATCCTTGGGTCATGTATTGGGCTGTATGTGCTGAACAAAGCGTGCACATGGGAGAGGCAGAGGGTCACGTTTAGGCCAGTTCTACACCACACTTTACAGTGCTCACTAAGTGCAGAGAAGCACACTCAATAAGCTGCTTAGTACACTTTTGCCCACAAGTGAGGTTTAGCTTGGAACAGAAATAAAGAGATGCGCCCACAGATGTTTTTTCAACTTAATCTCGAGGAGCTTTAGCTCTCTCTTGAAAGGGGAATGTGTACCTTAGGGTCAAACTCTATATCCAAGAGTTTCTGTGATACAGTAGCTATTCTGATACTGAAATCTGGCAGCCTGGCTCAACATCAGATTAGGAATTTATATCTCATGCTTTACTGCAAAGGTGATCTCTGTACTTTTCCCCCCACCCTTCTTTTTTGAAATATTCCTTTTTGAAGCTGCAGCCCTAAATTTGATGTAGTTTCCAAGATGTCATTTTGGGATTCTCTTATCAAAGGGGGAGAGCAGCTGGAAGATAACCTAATCAAGAAGTAGGTAGTCCTGGGAATATAAACAAACTGTCTACCAAGAAATAAGAGAAAATGTTCTAAAGTGTAAAATGCAAATCAGTGCTAAGATAAAGTAAAATACTAAAGTAGCTTAAAACATGTTACAGTAGAGATTATTTTTTATAAATAACTAATATCCTTCATGGAGTAATTTACTGAGTTTCACAGAGTATTCAAAGAAAAGTTTTTTTCTTAATCTCTGGATCTGCATCAGATGTTCTTTTGGTACAACAGATATATTTTTGCAAGGATTGACTTGTAACTCAGAATTATCTTGTGCTTATTTGAAAAACTAGCAGTCAGGATGGTGGGCTTTCTGACCTTCTGCTCATGTTGAAGCAATATTATTCCATGGTGTTGGTATTTGAAATTCCAGGTCAGCAATTTAAATGACTTGCCACTTATCTTGCTAAACAGGAGAAAGACCTTGCCATTTATTTAAGCTCACTTAATGTAACATTCTTATTTCAAATTAAGTAAAATTTAATGCAGTTAAATTACTGTCTACTTGCTGCCATAAACATTTTCTATATGAAGATTTTAAGCACATGGTTATAAACAATATAATTAACTTTGAATTAATTAAGAATCATGAAGGCTGTCTTCCAACTTACTTCCTTTTGTCCAAAAGGACTCAGCCTGCTCCCTCTTACCTGCTTTAATTTCTTTTCTTTGGCATGAAAATAATAAAACACTTTTTGTACCTTAACATGAGTTGTTATAATATAAGAATACTTATTTCCATTGTTAATACAATTTAAAAAAACCCCTCAGATTATATTTTCTAGACATATAAGAATGAGTATAATACCCTACTAGTTATTTTATTTATCTCTCATAAAGAAGAGAAAACATTGAAATTATTTGCTATCCAGAGTCAGATACAAAAATGGGCTTCTCAAAGAATTACACAAACCAAAAATTGAAGGGTAGTTTTAGTGGTTTAAAATAATTTATTACATCTTCGCTTGAGCCTCTCTCAGCCATTTTTGAAAAACCACCGTTAAAAAATACAAAACCAGTTTAGCTGTTAACACTGAAAAAATGTAGATTTTTGAAGCTCTACCCTGAAAAATGTTTCAATACCAGAAAATTCCGACACTTTCCAGCAGACACTTTTAGTTGAGATGGGTCTGCAGTTTCTCACAGTGCAGAAAACATTTCACCAACAAATTCCTGTCTGTTTCTAATGTCTAGTGGAATTAAAATGAAGGAATTGCAACCAGTGCCACTTCATTTTTCCGAAAAGTAATTAGAATATCTCTCCATGCTAGATGCACTACAGAGTCCCAAGACATCCAAGGGGAGACAGACTTCTTGAGGTATTTTGGTTTATAAAGACACAAATAGAAGTCTACTGCTGTTTATCCCCTGCCCCTGATTTCATTACCTTCTTGCTTGTTCATCAGTGCTGCTGTGAAGCTTTCTAGCTGTGGTAGAAACAGGCACTTCCCCTCCTTGCTTTGGTGGTCTTGTGGGTTCAGTACTCTTAGCCCTTTTTTTTTTACACACTGTCAAAAACTTCAGTTTAATGGCAAATTGCTGAGTAATTCTAAAAACTGCCACCACCTCCTCCATCCAACAGCCAAATTCTTCCCCATGGATTGAGGTCTTAAGACACAGAGGATATCCCTCAATATTTATATTTCTTTGCCTTACAAGACAAAAATGAGGTGGATGTCTGTTTAAAAATATATGTTTTCTCAACTGAGCAACATTACATTTGAATATATTTTAGATATAACATCACACAAACGGATGCTACTGCCTTGGTTATAATACTATTTTTTTCTTGAAAACAAATGCTGTTATATCAATATTCAGGAAACAGCATTATGAATTGCAGAGATGTTTTCCTTAAAAACATTTTAAAAGGTTTTAATGCTATCACTGTAGGACTGACAGTGTGCTGCTCAAGAGTCCTAGCCAGGTCCAAGGTTCCCACTTTGTCGGACTGTCGACATACAGGGAAGAGAAAGTTGATCCAATTGCAGAAGCTCATAGTATAATTTCACTTTGCACACGCTCCAGTATTCAAAATGCTTCCTTTTGTTATCAAGCAAAGAACTTCAAAGACCTTATGCACTGTAACAGACTTTGTTATTTTCCTTTTGATTTTGTGTTTTGCTATGAATCATTTTTAAAATGTGTTGTGCTAAGACAAATTTTTTCCCCTAGTAACATTATTCCCCCACCCCTTTATTGGAAAACATTATGGGAAAATTGATCCAGAAGGAAAGGTACCTTTGATGATCTTGCACCTGTTCCCCAGACAATGAAGATGTTGGTAATATTCTCATAAAAACCTGCCTTACAAATGTTTTAATTTAAATTAATTTTCCTGAGTAATAAACGACAGCAGCTAAAACTTATGAAGCTATTCAAAACTATTAAGTCAATGATTAAGAAGGCATTAACGTCTCAAAAACTAATTAACTAGACTACCAGTACATTGGAGTTGTATACAGCTTCCAGGAATGCAGGAGCTTTGAAATACTTTGCAGAAATTTAGATTGCCATTTATCTTCTCCTGCCTGCTGCAACAGAGTTTTTGGAAGAGAGATGGAGGGATGATTCTGTCATATGGAGGGCGTATGCTGGGCTTTTCTATTCTTACATCTTGTCTTTATATACAGGGGGGGTTTGATGCTTGTCAATTTTTATCACTGGATGAATCAAGGGCCAGTACAAAACTCACACCTTTTACATAGATTATAGATGAGTCACTCAGAAAGAAAAAAAACAAACAAACATTTTTTTCATTCAATATATTAGACATCCTATTTAATTAATTTTCCATGTTACACAACTGTCCCTATTGACTGCAAAGATAATGGTGTCTACTAGAAAGGTGGCAAGAAAGGTAGTTAGTCAAATTTCATGATGAACTGAATATTGAAAATGGGCTGAAGTAATGGGAAAATTATTTGGATTAAGTCAGGTCATGATGACTCAGTCACATAAAATCAAAAATCCTGTATCATCAAAAGTCTGTAGGGCTCTGGGAGCCACTGCAGACTCAGAGATTTTGCACTTCATATCATATGTAGCCTTCTGAAATTTGTCCTGTTTCTCACAACCCCCTGCTTGCAAGACTAAAGACAACATCTTCCAAAGCACCTAAAGAAAAGGTACACACACTTTACAGCTTAAGTAAGCCCTTGACACAGACACCGCTGCCTGAAGCCAAAGAAGCAGAGACTCCTAGAGTCTGAAAAATCATGACATCAGCTGTGCTCCTGTTGAGGAAATAAACGGCTCCACCTCTGACTTGCTGTGCCCAGCAAATCCCAGTGCATTAAAAGTTAAGCAGGAGCTAACCCCTCCTTGATTATCTGCAGTTCTGGGCTCTGAATGTGCGACATTGATATGGCTTTTCTGATGTCACCTTATTTTATCTAAAAGGAGAAGGGGCATGAGCCTAAGCTCCTAAGGGAATAACAAGAAAAGAGACATACCTTAAAAAGTACAGGTACAACACTGTCGATGAGATCATGAACAGGATTGTATAAAGCATCAGAGTGATTAAGGCACCAGGAACCCCTGATTCCTCTGCTCTTATAAAGACCCAGGAGAGCTTTGCAGCATCAGCAATGGGTTTCTCTACACTGTTCCCAAATCGCTGTCATGGAGAAAAAAATCAATATAAGAAAATATCAAACCTGATTAGACCATAGAGACAAAAGAACCTGGATTTGTTTATAAAAAGGATTTAAATGTAATTTGTGGGGCACACAGGCTGAAACTTAGGAGTCTGCTAGACGGAATTTGAAATTAACAAGACATGAAATAAACTGTTTTCTGACTGATTTTAGTACAATTAAAATCTACCCTCTGAATAAAACCCATATCGAGTGAAAATACTCAGAGTGGATTCTATTAATGTAGTTCAGGACAAGTGGAAGGGGAAGAAGGCTGAAATTTGCCTTATTTCCATGACCAAGGAGGCATAATACTGAATGGTTTCTTTTCTTTTCCAAACATCTATTATTTTCCTTTTTATCTTTTTTATTTTTTTCCATATCTAGTTCTTAAGACCTAGCTACTGTATTGACATATTATTGCCCTCTGCTGGATCAATTTAGAAGAATTTATCTACATATCATGGGTCTTCTACTGCTCAGAACTAAAATAATTTCCTCTCTTCCCTTTTTCCTTTTTAAAGTGACACGATGACAGCCATGCCTGTATTGGATCATGTTGGCACATTTTGCGAGGATGTAAAACTGCACCACCAAATCATCCAGTGTTCATCATTCAGAGAGTCTGTGACCTTTAAGCTTCAAGAAACCTGCAACTTGCATGGACTAATCATCAGAAAGTGTCAAAACTTTCTGCTCATTTTTTGTAACATACTATGCATGCAGTGACTACAAGTCCAATGATGAGCTATAGAAGGACTGAGATTCTTGAGTAGGTTTCTATTCTCTCTTCATCATTTGCAACACTGCTAAGTTTCTGTAATGGAAGTTAAAGGTCCTAGGAGACTAGTAATGACATATAAAGACTAGTCACTAATTCAGAACTGTTACAAAAATATTAAAATTTTCTGATTTTGTTCTGTCTCTCTCTCATGTCTTCTCTTGAAAAAAACAGAACAAAACAAAAACCAACAACAGAAACTGTCTACCAAGGAAAATCCTTTGCACAGCAGTCACACCCTGGAATTCCTCCAGAGAGGCAAAAGTCTGAATGGCAAATAGCAATAAATTTCTCTCTTATCCAAGCAGTTCTTTCTGGCAAGGCAAAAATGGCATGGGAAAACTGTACTTTCCTATCCTTTTTGTCTAACAAAGATGTCAATCTGTATGCCTTCTGTGGTCCTCAAAGGCATGGTCCAAGAAAGCTACCTTCATTTTAAATTGCTTAAATAACATTTGCCAACATCTCTATCAAGTACTTATCATACTGCTGAGGGACAGTCATACAAGTCTTTTGCAGTGTCTGTTGGGTTTTATGATGACACAAATTCATGTGGCCAAAGGGTGTTACTGTCTGCATTTTAGAAGCTACAGACAAGGTGACTGGGGTCCCAGGAAAGAACTGGAGCCTGAACTGCATAGGAATGTTCTTTATCCCTGGAACATCCTTCTACAAGCCAACAGTAAATCAAACCTGAAACCACACATTTGACACAGCATTTTGGACTATAACTTGAAACCTCCCCCCATATATGCAACTGCTCTATAGCCTTTCCCCAACAGTAAAAAACGTTAGTTAGTAAACACAGAAACTTTTGTCTCCAGGGCTATCTGTCATCTTTCATAAATATTAAGGCCATTTAGGATACTAAAATACATTCCAGCACTAAAATAACTCGTATTACCACAACACAATATTTTAAAATGGTTTGATCTAAAATAGATTGGCAAGTAAATCTGAAATAGCTGCTGAAAGAATGCCAGGAGAAAAAAAAATTACAAATGCAATAATGAAAACACATGTAAGAGATATAGTTTCATTTTGGAAAGGATACACACAGTATATTGTGTAATATTTGAACAAATGAGTTTCTACCAAAGATAATCTTTGTGGGTAAGACTGCCAAGTTTTCAGTATGAAGTTCAGAGAGGTGTGTAGTTTTTGAACATTGTAATGAAAAAGTAAGCTATTTTGTTTGTATCTCATGTTTCCCCCTGCACAAGTGCTATTTGAAATTGGTAAGTGATCCAGTCTGTGTGGAACTGAGCACAATTCCACTGAAGTCAATGGCAATGATTTTCTCAATGCAAGTGTGGGAAAGATAAGGCAGACGTCAGCCTTTCTTGCAGTTTTTATGAATACACCAGAGGGGAGAAAAAAGCCTTTTAAGCATTTCAATATTTCTAACCTGGTTATTGCAGGAATACAGCTTTTTCTCTTAGGAAAAATATATCTCAATCAGAATAATTACAATTAAAATTCAATTATGTGCATGTTTTATATAATGGAATTTTAAAATAAATAAATAAATTCAGACTGTCCAAGTGAAAACTAGAGTGTGTTGCCACATGCTTAAACTATTGCAATTACCTCCCAAGTGAGCTCCAACTAAATTTCTTGCAGAGCTGCATTTTAATTTTCAAAACCACTGTGGTAGGAAAGAGAATGCAAAGAGTGAAAAAACACCTGCAGAGAGCTGGTTAGCAGATGAGGAACCAAGAGATTTGAGAAAACCTGATCCCCAATAAGGCCTGTGGATTACTGCTTGAACTGAAGTGAGCAATAGAAACACAGATGACCTTGAAAGACCAACAAGGGCAGAAGAGGAGCGATACCACATCCCCAGGAAAGCTCTCAGCACCCTGCACCCATCAAAAGGACCCTGTACCACACACACAGAGCGAGAGTCAAGTTTGAAACGCGTCTTTGGAGAGCCTGGGCATTTACTTTGGATGTGATAAAAGTTGGCAGCCACCAAAGTATTGTTGGGCTACACAGCACATACACAGGCACAGAGAGAGAGTTGGGAGCTTTGCTCTCCTAATTTTGCATATGATGAAACTCTTTCCTTAGAGACGTCTTATCTTTAGATCTCACAAGTCTTTTTAGGAGTGCCAGCAAATTATATTAACTACATTGCATGTCAGAGAAATGCACGATAACCTCCTTTTTTTTTTTTTGTTTTGTCTGTTTCAGGGCTTAGAAAAATCTGAAGCGTTAATAATCAGGATTGCTCATTAACCCATCTCCATTAACATCCAAAATTGCAGCAATCCTTTTCAAAGCAGATGCAATCACTCCAGCAGCGGATTTACTTTCTTATCTCCATATATGGCTTGTACAGTGCTCTTAATTTTATGTAGAAACACAGTGACTCCATTAGATGGGAATTCTGTTAATAAAAAGGTAATGTATAACATTATTATTTAATTTCTTTTTAACTTTCATGTTCCATTGCCAGGGGTGGAATTTCATATCTTTCAGTGATTCACTGAATAAAACAAACTTCTACGTCAAGTTCTCATGTCCAAGTTATTTTAAGTGACTCACCCCCAGGAATGAATCCACTACGAACACTGCCAAGGGGTCTAGCACTGTCCATAGTCCCATAGCTATGATAAACTTTGACAAGAAGGAAGGAAATGAGTCAAACAGCTGCTGACAGCCCCATCTGATCAGGACCATAAGAAGCAGCCCTGCATTCAAGGTTAGGGGTCCCACCACAACCATGACCAACTCTTCACCGGTGTGCAGCAAGGAGTTCTGGTAGCACAGTTCGACAGTGTGAGGGAACAGCTGGAATCTGTAAACAAGAAAAAGGAGAACATTTGTCTGTGCTCCTCAGAAAACCATTTGAGAAAAAGATAGAATCGTGCATGTTGCATTGTAAAGTTGCATCCCTATCTGGGTCACAATCCTCTGACCAAAAACTGTATGAAGCTGCTCAAAAAAATAGACTTTCCTCCCTCTCCTTTCTCTGTGTCCTTTGATCCCCTCTGACTGTCAGTTTAGTGGGTGCACATGCAGGCCCTTGGGACCGTGCAGGAAAGGTTATACAAAGATGTTACCTCCCAGATGCACCAACATGAGCACAGACCTCAGAAGCTCATCAGTCTCTGCATCCTGCAGCACCTTTGGGTACTGCACAGAGCAGAAAATCTGATATGGAAGCTTTTAGAATGCCTAAAGGGATTGGAAATGTTCCTCTTGCCACCATGAGATGGTGGGATTTGCAAAGCTCATACAGTGAGCAAGTTTGCTGGCACTGTAATAGATAGAAACTGCGTGGCATTGTGAACAACAGATGCTGAAATTTAGGGCAAAAATTTCAATCCAATTGAAGTGGCTTAAATTCTGCTCCTAACTGAAGGTAAAATGGTTTGATTCTCACTTTGGTTCTGACTTGTGAGTGCTACCACTATATTCGGTAGGAGTAGAGAGCACTCAGCTCAGTCTCATGTTGTTCAGGCACACAGCTACAGACTGGGATGCTGATCCAGGGCATCTTGGCTTGAGAACACTATCCTTTATCTAGTTGGCTGCCTGGGACAGCTGTGACTAGTGGCTTTGAACATGACCACCACTCTCTCATGCATTGCTTCCTTCTGTTGAGCTTCCTTTGTTTTCACAGACTCTCGATGCTTGGCCTCCCAGAAGTTTTAACACCAGCTGGCTGAGCCCAAATGGGCTGTGCAAGGCCAGAAGTGAGAGATTGTTGGCTTTGCATTAAAATTTAGAAGACCACCTTAACAATAACCAGCCAGCATTGTCCAGAGTCTGCTCAGTTCAAATTTTAGCCAATAATCAATGCCACTATCACAGCAGATATAGGTCAGAAAGTTGCATGCTACTGGCTCCTACTCATAGATTCAGGTTTGCACGATGCTTTAAAGGGAATAAAAGAAAAAAAAAAAGTTTCCATTGGAGAAATCATCCCTTTCCTAAGAATGACTGAATTTTTTACTCTGTAAACCCATTGTAAACCCCACAGTAACATATAGAGAATCAGGTATATATCACCAAGTGGACTTGGTCTCCATCTTTTGTTTTTTTCATGTCAAGTAACGACAAGCAATGATTCTCCTGCAACTCTCTTGAGAGCTCTAATTCGTGAGCTAAAGTCAATGTATCATATAGTTAAAATATGTCAACCCTTTGCAGTACTCGCAGTAAAATTGATATATCAAAGTTAAATTCTTAGAAGTATTTTACTCATAGATCACTTTGCTAACATGAAATATGATTTAAATGCTTTGGTTTTGTGCACTTCTTAGGCATTTTGAAATACTTTATCCAAAAATGATAAATGATTCTTCTGGAAGATACATAACCTGCTAGGTATCTCAGAGGGGAGAGAGGCAGGCATGACACAAATCACACAAATGGACACACTGTGTTCTGGGTTTAAAGTTTGCATTACTAACACCTTCATCTGATAGAGAAATTTGACCTCTGAGTCAAATTTGCATATCAGATCATCTGGAATCTGGATGCAGTCCTTGTTCTCTTAATGTCTGCAGAGGCTCCTACCAGGTCTTTCAGGTAGAGCTCTTAGCATGAGTCTTAGCCATTGACTCTCTTCGTAGTGCAAAGGAACTGCTTTGAATGAAGCCATTTGGAGAAATATTCTGACAGAGAAGAGAGAGTAGCAGGACTTACTTTGTAACAGGAACTGAGATGGTCTGAAGGAAGAGCCATTGGCTCAAATAATGCAGGTAAAGTCTCACAAACCAAAGCAAAACTACCAGCAGTGTGAGCAGCCAGAAGTCCCTGGAGCGCCAGCGTGTGGCTCCCAGCTCCGAAAAGGCTGTGTATGCCACGAAATAGAAATGCTCCACAACCTTCCTGGACAGTTTCATTTCAGCAGCAGGACGGCGGCTGGAAATACATGGAAACAAAACAGAGTCACTTGTAAAGATAGAAAATAAGTCATAGTTGTTAAAACACTGTAGAGTCCTGTTATACAGATAATTTGGTACAGGTTTGATGTAATGCATCTGACAGTAAAAAAAAAAAAGTAAATATATATATAATGTTTTTTCCATGGCAGTTTAGGTGACAGGCGGCTTTCTCACAGAAATCACACCACCACATTCATAAGGAGACAACAAAGCTCATTTAAATTTAAGGTTTTAAAAGTCTTTTGCTTTCATTTTTATTTTAATTTCCTCTGAGGAATTTAATTGCTCTCTGAGGAACACTTTATCACTTGTTTTCCTTCAGAGAAAATGGCATAAGAACTTGTCATATTTGTACTGAAAAGCATTAATTTTATTGAAAACTTGTGAACAGCTTTTTGGAGTTTGGGTAAGAACATTTCAGTCAAATATTTCAGTACACAATGTGGGCTAAAACTCCTCTTTAGTTTCAAATGAAAGAGAAAATAAAAAGCAACGTGTACTGTAAAGGGTTCTGCTACTGAGTGTGGTGTGATTTGCCCTTTAGACTAATTACCGTAGTGCTTCAAAGTGGGCAGAGGGAGGAAGAAAGATGCAGAGATGCAGCCTTGGCATTATATTTCCAAGAAATTGGAGTTTCTCAGCTGATTCAAAGCTGAAAAGACAGTAGCTTCTTTGACCTTTGGAAACTTCTAACTGCTATGCTTATTTCCACCGATTTAAATGACTAAGCAGCTGAGATGCACAACTCTGGGACTGAATATGATGTCATCATGCTCAGACTGTTATTTATGTTGATAAAGGCTTCTGAAAGTTCAGAAATATAAAGATCTTTTTGTGGAAGAAAGCATATGGGCTTTTCAAAGTGTAGCATGTGACTGGAGAAGAAGTAACAGACATACTTGCATTGTATTTTATACTGTTTTAAAGTACTTTCCTGTCTATGCATATTTCTTAAATAGCTGTATACATTTCTTTCTTCAGCAGTCTTTCAAAGAGGACTGTGAATAGCAATAGATAAAAGGTTTCTTCATTTGGTCTAGGTTTGAATGAGACAGAAAAATAAAAACCCCACATTTGCTAGCCATCAGTCTGGATTTTAAGACCAGCCTTGGCATCGTGTTACTCCTGCTGCTCAGTGTTGTGCAGGATGCATGTGCAGGAGAGGGTACACTGTCAGCCAGTTCTTTTTCTCATGAGAAGGCTCAGGCTTTAGTTACCTGGTTGGTTGAAGAAGAGGATGAGAAGTTGTCAGAGACACATCACAAAAAAATCCCAGGTTTTGGGTCACTAAAAGGCTTCAGGTACAAATCAAAACTTCTCAAAGAAACATCTGTTGGGCCAAGACAGGTGATCCTTGCAGTGTAGGTTGATCTGTTAAGGGTTTTGTGGGTTTTTTGAGACATTACAGTCCATTTTGCTTATATCCCAATCAGTCATAAAGTCCTAGCTCAGACTTAGGGCCACATCATGAATCACCTTCCTCATACTGTAATTATTTTCCCACAGCAGCCTACAGGAACATCACAACACTGTTTCATTAACGTCATGAATTCATAGTCTAGGCTTGTGTGAGAAAGAGACACAGAAAAATGTAAAATAAGAATTATAATTGACTGTGGTATTATACTACAATAACCACGGAATTCTAAATGCTCTGAACTCTGCAGCTAGATTGCACTACACTTCCTTTCATATAAAGATAGTTTTGTCATCTTTAATAGCTTCCATCAACATTTACTCTTGAGGCATTCACTCCTTGAGAAGTTTTAATAGGGCAGGATTAGCCACATTGGTATTTTAGTCAGACCAAATAGTTTGTTGTTTGTGAAAAAAAAANAACAAAAAAACAAAACAACCCCCCCCCCCCAACTACTATCTTAGCTCATAATACTCTTCTCATCCTTCATCAAATAAGCAGACGTACACAGATGTCATGCCCAGCCTCACCCATTTCAGAAATCCACATCCTCCAGGGATCACTGCCAATCTTCACCTCTGAGAGCACAAGTAACCATGTATCTTTCACAAAAACCTGGATTAAGATCAACACCCCGTTTCATGCTGGAATCATTTTCTTACCAGATAATTCAAACTCAAATTACTAAATGAAGCTGCTTCCAAATAAGCAACAGAGCTAAATGTTTGATGTGACACCAATAAAAGGTTTTAAGACATAAATCCTTTCTTTCAACCCAACACACAGAAGGAGAAGTGGAGCACACAGCTCAAGGCACTGAAAATACTGAGTCGTCTCTCATTCATGGCAGTTCTGGAGCACCTGGAGCACTCCTGGAGAAATAGTGAAACACCTTAGTGACCAAAATACAGGGCTGGGAAGGTGAGTTACCTTCTTTCTCACTGAGGGAGGATCTGGTGGCGCAACCAGCACTTTCACAGGAGCTCCACAGATGCATTTGCTCCAGCTTTGTCACTCACTGTGTGGAAGCTGCTTGTGTAAGCATCATGAGCACACCATAAAAACTGTGGTTATGGAACTTCTCTAAGGTTTAGGCAGCACTGAAAATATTCAACCTGTGTTTTCATCACTTAATGTCTCCCTAGACCACTTCCACTTTCAAGAGGTCAGAAGAGAGCCAATATCTCCTCCCTGCTGAGATGCTGGCGCTCTCAGCCATGAGAATCCACCTACTCAGTAAACTTCTAAACAAAAGTAGAGAAACTCAGAATATGCTCACTTGTAAAACCCAAATGCCTTCCATGCAATGACCTTGCTTAAACCAGAGAAACATTTGTGATGTCTCTACCTAGCTGCATCTTTCCTCTGAAAAAGCAGTAGCACCCCAGAAACTCCACAGAAAGCCAAGCTTGCAGAAAGCAAAAGAAATCAAGAAAGATAAGTCCATTGGTAGAATCAAACATCAATTTTTAGACCAGCAGTTATTTTCTTAAGGCCTTATGACTTTCATCAAACACCTTAATCATAATTTCCAAACTTTAAATGGAAATTAAAGTCCTCCCTATCATTTAATTTGTTGGAAGTCCAGATTCTGACTGTCATTTCTGTGCTACCTTTTAGTTCCCTGTGATTGTGTAACACCTTGACAGGAGTACCATCAGCCAGTAGCAGAAATTGGTGGAAAATGTAATATATGCAGTGACTCAGAAAAAGTCCCAGCCTACAACTGGAATATCTTCATTTACTTTAGAACAAATTCAGTGTACTCCAACTTACTTGTAAGTTTCAGCAAACTATTCCTGAGTCCTCATTAATCATGTTATAAGACTGTTTACTGGTTGCCACTTCAAAATGCTGGGCTTATACCATCTCTCTCGTTCACTTTTTTGAAAAATGAAGAAAGGAAGAGTCAGAAACACAAAATGAAATTCACCAAACAAGTGGAAACAGCCCCTTCAAATACTTTTTACTGGTGTTGGTACTGAAAGCTTGTGGGTGGAGTGATGGTGCTGGCAGATACAGTTTTCAGAAGAGATTTATAGGAAAATGCTGTAGGGCAGAGAGCATGAGTATTACCTTTCAAAAACTAAACAACCCCTCCCCCACGAAAAAACCCAAATCTCAACCCTTGGGTGAAAACTATATAAAGTTCCAAATGAGAAGCCACTTGAGCAATGGATTTATCCATGATTCCTTGGATTACTGGTAAGTAATTTGGCTGAATGTTTCTGTTCTAGGGCATTAGCTTTGCATTTTTCTTTAAGAAATGCTGCAGTAACAAATAGCAGCGACCAAATTACCATAAAAGCAGGTCAATTATTTCAATGGAAATTGTTCAGAAAGAAAGAAACGATGCAGAGATTCTCTTAAGCTACACTTGATGATGATGACAGAAAAGTAATGGCTGATAGAAGGCAGTGTGTACTGTTGGGTGACAGCTTTGCTGCTGACAAACTATGGTGAACATTTGTATAATGCACTGCAAGACTGGCACTTAGAACTGATGGTGGGGGTAGATCCCCAGTTAATGCAACCCTGCTTGCTCCCAAGCTAGCTGGTGTACACCAGCTGAGGTATTCAGCACCTAGTCCTGAATGTATCTATTATTTACATTGCATAAAATAAGGCAAAATAAATGTTTCTTTGTCACTCAGAGACTGAGGAGATTTAGAGAGCAAATGCACACGCCAATTACTGCTTGATGCAAATCACTTTCAGAGAATCACACACAGTCCTTACAGCCCAAGAGTCAGTCAGTATTTACTCACTTCACAAATAAAAAAGGCCCCTCCTCACCATCCACCTAAATGGTAGGTGTTTAAACTTAGTGCTAAGTTCTTCATGGCTTATCAGCAGAAATAAAGATGCAGGAAATATTGCCCATGTTACTACAATGAAATGCTATCACTTTCAGTGGAAAATCACACCTGTAACTGAAGGCATATAGAAAATTAGTACTTGCAGCTCTTCAAATGGAAACCAGTTAGAAGCACCACTGATAAAGCATGAGGCAGAAGAGAATATGGTCCATTCCACTGAGCACAACATAAACATATACATAAAACATAAGATTTTATTATCATTAGAAGGATTTTATTATTATTCCTTCTGCATAATATTTTTCCTTTTCAAAGCTCGTACTGAGTTACAAGGAAATTGTCTTTATCCCAGGCTGTATGGTGATGATACAAATGACTTGCCCAATAAGCCAACGGCAGAGCTGTGAACCGAGCTCTGCTGAGTTACAGTCCATTATTCTATCCACTGGATTCCTAATAAAATATTACTTTTTGGTTTATTTGTATGCAAAGTGAATATAAGCAGGAAGAACACTTGCCAACAATGGAGACACTGTTTTTTCTTGTCTCTTTCCAGGACACACCTATGTTTCATATCCTTCAGCTTGTGAACACCAAGGAAGTGGGTATCACAAACAGTTATAAGGGTTGTCTAGGGGCTATCTGCTATAAGAGAGGTGGCAAAAAACCTCAGGGGGTATTAGGCAGCTCCTTAACTTACAAATGCTCATAGGAGAACTTTTTCTACAGCTTACTGAAAAATCAAAAATCATGGTATAGAAGAAATGCTGAAAATTAATGACAGATTTATTTTTCAATGCACCTGTGGTTGAAAAAAGAAACTGCCAGAAGAATGCAGATTCCAAAAACACTGACGAAAGGCTTTAAGAATTAAACATTCTTGCAAAACAGGGAAAATGGTAACCCAGTAACAGCAATAATTATCTCAGTTTACTGCAAAGAACACAACACATGAACGCACCCAGACACACCAATGCTGCCCCATCAAGCAGTTCCTTTCAAGATCCAGGCTGTGTGAGCTCACAGGAGATGGCCAGCAGGCAGCAAACTCTGGCTTAGAAACAGCCTAGGTGTGTTTGCATCACATGCATAGCCAGGAGCCAGAACAAACAAAATCAGCTGAATTTTTCCCCCAGCCCAATCCTGGGGTTATGTGCTGGCACAGCTGTTGCCTTGGAGGGACCACTATGCTCTTCCATGCTGGGGGATGGACACCGTGGGTCAGTGAGCCAAGACATGTTCATTAAAGAGGAAGGGAAGAAAGCATTGACAGCTTCATGTTCCTCTGGATACAACTGTGCTAGCCTGAAAATGGTGGACACTCAGCTTTCAGTGTAAAAGGGTTTGTGACAACAGAAAATTGGCAAACAGCAGCAGATTCACATCCTCAGCAGTCCCTTTACCCAACGGTTTTAGGCTGGTTGGAGGAGCCCATCTCCTGACTTCAGCTAACTAAGAATTTCCTGAGGGAATTAAGTGAGACATTCACAAGAAGAGATTTCTTACCAAGCTGGGGAAGGAAGCACTGGAGGAAGAAAGAATCACAAAATTTAAGCAGAGTGGCAATAGTGCTGGAGGACAGTGTGGTTCCTTGTAGAGAGCTGGCAAAGCTTTGCACATTTCAGCTTTGAGCAGCATCTGACAATGACAAAGCAAAAATTACAAAAACCAAATTATTATCGTCAGGCCTGCAGTTTAGGTAGGCAACTAAAACTTTGCCTATTTCATGCTTAACTGCATTTTCAAGAGCCCATTGGCTTGGCAAAACAGTCTGGAAATCTTACAGGAACAGACTTTGTTAAAATATTCCAGTCTGGCTGCTTCCAGCTCTGGATGGATACAAACGTGAAGCAAAGAAACTCGAGTGCAGCTTTCAGAACTTTTAAGAAGCTCTGTTTTATATTTCATTCTAGAAAGGAACAAAAGGCAGCAGACAGCCTCTGTTATTCATCCTCATGACAAGGCCAGTCAAGAAGCAAAAGAAATCATGTAACTCCTCCCCTACTTCTTGCCCTCTGACTGCTTTAAGTAAATAAGACGACAATGAATGAATGAGAAAAAGACACAACCCACACAGGGGAGGATGCAAGAAGTCAGCAGAGGCATAGATCTCAAAAGACACAGCACTGCCTCTGAAACTGCTCACCCAGTAAGTAATGCTGAATGCTCAGCCTCGTGCATGAGCAGTAAAACAGTGTTTTGGACCTGGAGAAGAAGTTTACAGGGTTACCAGAGTAATAAATACACCTTTAAGCTCATCTCAGTTAAAAAAAAAGAAATGGAAAACTACAGGAGGAGAAATGTTAGACTTAAAACATTTATAGACATTCAGGAGAATCAAGATAAAAAGCCTTTCATTTATGTTAATAGGAGCAGTGTATCCTACCCAGGAGAAAAAGAAATACGCATATATATGTAGGTAGTACTCCTGCTTAAGCTAAGCGAGTCCCCTGTACCTGATGCGTGGAATGGTTTCTACCTTGACACAGAAAACATCCCCAAGGACATTTGCTCTGTCTGGAGGAAAAATGCAATCTTCCTCCTGACCAAATACATATCTACTTCTGAGAGCCACTAAACACTCAAACACCATCTGTGAGCTGTGCATTCATCTGTAACACACCAATTTAGCTGGCAGGCCATAGGGAAACAAGACTCTGAAGTTGCCAAGTTAAAATGGCAATCCAGTACCAGTTGAAACTCCACCAAGCAAACAGGTGAGGTTGCCAGTGAACATTGTAACAGAAAGCGATGAAGCGTCAAAATAAGAAAAGTCTTGTAGAGTGGATTAGGAAAAAAAATAAATAAATAAAGGCACAGCTTTGATCTTTTCCATCCTGTACTTAATTAGCAGCAGCATCACGCTAGGAGCATAGGTCTGTACAGCTGAAGCCAAACAGCCACCTTCCTTCAGTGAGAACGAACAGACTTGTGGCTGCTGTGGGCAGAGCAGGCAGAAGACACACAGCACATCGTTATCCTCCACACAGAAAGACCTTATTCTGTCTGACTATACAGTGATGAAATTCCATCTTACACAGACAAGCCACAAGTCAAAGTCCCTTGACTTCTATTTGGTTTTCACAGCAACAGGCTGAAGCGGAAATTGAATTGCTGCCTGCTTGCACTGCTTCCCTTGCCACAATTACATTGTATGTGCGTGAAAGCGCTGAAGTTGGGATGTCAGTTGTTAAACCAAATGCACCACTTCATGTGCAGATTTGTAATATTCATGCACCATGGGAATAGGTGGGTATAGAAATGAAAGAAAAATCTATCGATGTAAGTTTGTACATTGACATGTTTCTAAAATACCTTTAGTGCTATTCCAGTCAGATCTCTAGAAGCTTCTGTACTGACTTGACAAAACCTTTCCTTTTTCACAGCAAATTTTACAAGGAAAAACTAGGCAGGAAAAAATGGCTAAAGTCTGGGAGAACAATGGGACATGTATTTAGAGAAATCTTGACACTGGAAATTTTTTTTTTTTTATAATTTCTAATGCATTTTTTGATTTTTATTATTTCATGCAGCAGCATGACCATGAACAGAAGTGTTTGACTCAGGAATAGCAATCCATGAAGAGAATTAAGTGTGACGTGACCCAGGTAGCACCAATTAGAATGCAGTTAAAAATAAATCCTTGTGGATTTAAACATGGGCAGACAAGGCAATTCACGAACTACACCAATAATGTAATACATTTAAAAAAAAAATAAAAGAAATCTCACAAACAGAAAATTGTCTAGGGTATTTACAAGGCATACATTATTCAAATATATATACATATACATATATATACACATACACACACACATATATATATATATAAACCAAACTATTTTGGAGGAACTCTTCTTCAAGTTTTTGATAAAAGAGAACAATATCATGTTCGGGCAGGTGACAGATACTATAACACTGCTCACCAAAAAAACACCCAACCTGTTTTCTCAAAGAAGCAAATCTATGTTAGTCCAGCTTAACTAAATCTTTAAGATCCTTAGAAAAGAAGGGAGTTACGTGCATATGCAGAATACTCTAGGATACTATTATATTTAAAACACCATTAAGTAGTTATCAGGATGAGAAAACTGAGATACTGTACAGATATCTTAAATTCAATTACTTTATGAAAAACACAGCTATAGGAAATGTTAAGCTGAAATCTTTTTAAAAGATCTTTATAAACACCACTGAAATTATGGTGGAAATTATCCATACAATTTAGTCAAACAAAATGCATCACGTAATAACAGTATTAACTTTTTCTTTTCAGTTTAATGCTGTGTTATTATATTTGCTGCCTATTTTAGAAAGTAATTTGTGTTGATGGCTCTGGAGAAAAACCAAGCATTAAAGAACTAATTTAATTCCTTCTGAGCTATGTTCAATTCAAAAATATTTCTTTCAGAATGTCCCAGTACTGCAGAATCTGACTAGAAATCCACCTTGAACTATGTGCACTTTGACTAACTCTCTGCCCAAGGCAAAATGATCCTGCATTCAGCAGGGTTTTATCCCGGTCTTCTAAAGGACTTACACAGAATGTACCTGATATAACTGGACCAGAATGTCAACCATGATAGAAATTATGATCAAGACATGGAGGATACATAATGAGAACCTTATCTATTTTACAGTGGCCTGCTATTGGTAGGGGAGTACCTTTAGGGGGTTGTTTACAGAAATCAGGTCTCCCTCCTTTAAAATAAAACATGAAAGAAAAAGAAAGAAAGAAAGCAAAACTGTGTAATTCCTTGTGCAGTGCTCTCCTTCCCACTTGTTATACTGTATGACATAATGGATACTAGCTGTGTTTCAGGTGTGCAAGTAGTGTTTTAATAGCCTGCCTGGCTGCCTCTGGAAAGAAATTTCACAAATTTTCTTTCAACGTGAAGACATGGCTTTATTCCTCTGGTTCCACAGTATAAAACAGAAATTTAAAAATTGCCACAGCTTGTTTCTCAAAAATCAATGTGTGATTGCTAGCTGCACTGGGAGTTTGAGGGATATCCCCTTATCAGAGGCAATCTCTAGATAACATACTTTCCCTCTGTTGCCCATAGCTGCATGTAAGACACAGCAAGACAAATGTCAGCTTCCTTTTCTATTGGTGTCATCTATTGATCCAGTGAAATGCTCTTCATCTGAAACTTCCTTCCCAAAGGGGACATTTGCTATGAGAAGCAAATCTTTCTGCCTGATGCCAAGAAATCCTGAAAGTTTCTGCTAATTACTGCACAGCACCATAGTAATGCATAGTTGTAAAAGTGTCAAGGAACAAAATAAGAAAAAAGTGCAAATGAGGGAGATGGCATCCTTTTCCTGGTAGAAGTGCTGCTTTTCAGTACTGAAAATGTAATATAATAATAAACTCAGTAAGAGTTTTTTGTGTGCTCTAGATAAAAATGTACTCTGGGTCTATGTTTTCCTTTGGGGGCATTTCCTCTCAGACACATTCAAAGGTGCTATCCCAAATGCACCTAAGTGACTCCAGCATAAGCCAAAACACAAAACAGTGGCACCATGAGAAACAACAGATTCAGAGAACAACAAGGAGCAGGGGGGTAGGTAAAGGATGTTGGGGCACAAAAAGGACACTACGCCAGCAAAAACACATTAATTTGTGCATCTATGGAGATAGGAGAGAGAGAGATACCAGAGTGTGCTGGCCTAAGATATCAGCACCATCAGAAAAAGATTTATCAAGAGAGCAGAAGGTGAACATGTAGAAAAGACACATCCCTTTAAGAATAAAAACTGACTTGTAAAAATGCACAGCTAATCAACATCCGTAGGAATCTTTGTGGTTTCAAAGAGGTTTTGATATGGCTCCTGGGTAATTGCAATTTCATCAGACTGAAAGAGAACAACGAGGAGAAGCATTTACAAAGAAAATAATAAAATATTTCACTGACACAAGAATATTTTGGACTTTACATCCCTAGCCAAAAGAAAGTTTTGCTCAAGAGTAAAGAAGGGGCACACACCAAAAATGTCAATAAGCTTGTTCCTTCAGTTCAAATATAAAGAAGAATCACGCTACTTATTCCCTCCATGCACAGTTTGTAAAATCAACCTTCTGAAGGAGACTCAGCTGAGAGACTTCACTACACAATAAGAATTTTCAGGAACAGGGGAACTGACTTTCTAGAAGGTTGCAACTGAACATTTCTCTCTGTGGGGGCAACAACTGAAATAATTCCCCCCTACTCTACTCCCCTTGGCCAACAGGTTCAGAAGTTACTAGAGGAAGAGTGACAGGCAGCCTTACTATGTATACCTTGCCTTCCCAAGATACTTGGCTAAGAAATAAACCCCAGTGTTCAGGAGCCATTAGACCAAAGCTTCTGAAACAGAAGAATAATGCATTTAGGCACAACAAAAGCCTTGTTATTTTGCTGTCTCTGATAAACAACAGTTGGCAGGTATTGAACTTACCATGCAAATTAACTTCTCGTTTTGTTTGGGTTTGGGGTTTTTTCATGTGTATATTTGTCTGAAAGTGTATTTGTAAATTATACAGTTTATTGAAACTGTTGAAAGATTATTTTTTTAAACTCACGGAAAATATTATTTTTAACTGTTTTTACAAAGATATGATTCTGCTTTTTCTTGGAACCTCTATGTTTTTCATCAAAGAACTGCAAATACCTGAAAGACATACCGCAGTTTTTCAAAGAGCCAGGTTCGTCCAGACAACAAAGGTAAAAAACACTTAAATAACCTTCAAGAGTCAGCACAGAGGTGATTCTGAATTTAAGCTTTAGAGTTCCCTTATTCTGCTGAAAGCCTGGATTATTGGGGGAAGAAGGGGGGGGGGGGCAGTCAGTTTGCCAATCAGCCTTAACACTTTTTAATTTTCTATCTTTCCATCTACAGTAAAGACAATCACAATCCTAGAGGACAAAATCCATTATCTTAGACCCATAAGGTTTCCCACTACTGGTGTGAATTCAGAAAGATTGCACTGGTTTGTGGTAGACTGTGCTTCTTTGACTCAATGCAATTCATAACTCATTCAAATAGAAGCATCTACGAAATAGTTATGTCTTCATCAGCTGGACAAGCCCACCCTTGTCAAAACTCAGTGTGAGAGAGACTAACAGTGCTGTGGGTCTGATGCTTCTTCCCTCTCCAACAGCTCTTGGTGTAGCAGGATCCTTACTGTTCCTTCCTTCCTGTCTAGAGCTTTCTGTTTAATTGCAAAGCCTAATAACCACATGCATTTACACAGCATTATTTTTGTTCAGCTGTATAGTCTGCTCACGTTACTAGGAGTTCCCAGAAGTCTGGTAGCAATGAATGGATGTAAAAGACTCAAGAAGCCAGGGAGGGCACTTAGGGTGAGGTTCCAAAAATACTGAAGGAATTGAGCTGCTGAAAGGCAACTAGAAAGAACACTGTGGTAACAGCATACAGACTACTCTGAAAATCTCTTCTTTGGTTCAGAAAATAATGCTCTCTCAGGTTCTCAGCATTTTATAACCTCTTTCTCTTGCTTAGTATGTAGCTTTAATAATCTTTATTTCCCTAAGGATCAACCTAAAACTTACTTGATCCACAATGCATCAGAACTTACACTTACGCCAAAATTCTAGTTTTCACATCTAGTATTTTGTGGGTGATATTTTAGTTGCATAGCCATAAATTCTTTTTTAGCACAATGTGTTATTTTTGTTTTACTTTGCTTCAGTTTTAACCTGAAGGCAAATTGGTTCACAGGTCACATTTCATGTATTCTTTCAGCTTAAAGTCTTCAAATCATTACTGAAAAAAAACCCAAAAATTAAACAAAAAACAAAATATTTTGATAGTTTAGTTATTGTGTTGGGTGGGGGTTTTTTGTCTGTTTATTAGTTTTTGCTTGCTGGGCTTAAGGTTTAAAGGTAAAATTTACAAAGACAATGCTTTTTGACAGTGAACCTTCTGCTACATTTTCAGAAGCACTCAGCAAATTCCAGCAGCGGGTTTCTAGACACAAAAGACAAATACAACCACTCCATGATTTAGACTGGCTTTCTGTTTGTGGGTCATGAGACTCACTGCTGAGCATGTCAGAAGTTGGCTGTTGCATTTAATGAAGGTTGTCAGCAACTTCATAGTTCCATAGCAAAAGAAAGAGTGTGCTCTGGCCTTGGTTTTGGGGTGTGGGATAGGGGTTTTTTTTCCCCCCTTTCCTTCTTTTGGGGCTTTGACTGGAATCTGGGACTGGAGTTAGTGCATAAACTCAGTTACTGCAAAAGAATCAAATTAAAAGTATGGAACAGGCTGGTGCTTTGAAAAATGTCCAATTGCATAGGTTTCCTTTTTTCAGAGGCATCATTTAACATTCAAAATAAATATTAAATTTCCCTTCAATTTGAAAGTTTAGAGTAACTCATGAAATTAGGAACAATAATCGTACTATATTATGCCCTGTCTCATGTATGTCTCAAGAGGGCTGTGACTTGTCGTAGCATGAAGGAACCTGGAAAAATGATTACTTGCTGCTTCAAACAGAAGATGCATAGCTCAGATGCTCATTAATGAGGCAAACGAAAATTAATTGACATGTCTAATAGTTCTTTTAATATAGCCTCTAAGCCTTGATGTGTCAATTGTCAAATTACCCCTGGCGTTCTTTCTTTGTCTCAGTGATCTTGTGTCACACTGCTAGGAGAGAAAATTAACATTACTTTCCCTAGCCTCTCTCAGCACACTTTCTAGGCAAGAGTGTTAGACCTCCAGAAAAATGAAATGCATGCAGCCCAACTGTCTTAACCTCTCTTCAGATCAGGTCTAACCTCCCAGAAGACTGCAGAACTCCAGCTTTATATGGCTGTCAATGATGCATCTTTCCTGGGGCATACAATGGTTAAAAAGAAAACAAGCTCTAAAAAGCCTAAATGTATCAGCCTTTCTACACATCCTCGCCACTCTTGTGCATCTTTTGACTTGGGTTAGAGTTTCTTTCAGCAAGCCAGGGTCCTCTCTGCCTTTGCTCCCCCAGCAGTGGTCTATCTTCTGAGAAAGCCAGACTCTTTCAGTCTACAACAGGCTTCTATGCTTGCTCCAGCATGGGCAGTGGAAGAGCCCTTAGACCTTCCATTCTTTTCACATTATTATCACCCAATCCAGGCTGGAAAAAAAGCTGTTTCCAATCATTTGCCTGTTAGTCAACTCTCTGCCTGGCAGAAAATCCTTTGATCAAGACTGTTATAATGTGTATATTAGGGTCATCTAAGTTTGTGTAATGGAACATAGAACTTGATAATTGTCTCTGCTATTTCATCAGTTGGTATTTCTATCCTACATGAAATTAGGAAGAAAAGGAAGCACAGAGAAGGGATATGGGTCATATATTGTATCTGCTGTTTGCACCATGGTACAAAAGTCCATGAGATTCCCAACACTAAACAGCATGTGAGAACCTCACACTGGCAGATTCTTTTAGCCATAATTCCAGAAACCAAAGAAATCCTGATTTCAATGTGATTTGTTTGGGGCTGGCTTTTCATACTTAGATTAAGGGATATGATTTGGAAATTAGCCCCCAAGCAGATCATAGTAATAAATCTCCTGAGAGTCATACTGAAAAATACAGCTCTTTGTGCAGAAGGAAAATCAGTGCATGAGAGTATGCCAGATCTCTATGACTTTGTAAAATAAACAGAAATTTTAAAACATTTAAAAACATTAAGATATTTTGTAGTATATATTTCTCTGAATGTCTTTCTCTTATGTGATAATTTTTGAACAATCCAATTGACCAGCACTAAAAATTCTGGGAACACCACAGCTATCTGAACGCTATTGATTTTTGACAGAAACTGAAGCAAGAAAGCGGTGAAAATATAGGAGAACATGCAGAAATGACAGAGAGGATTTGCAAGCACAAATAAACACATGAAGATCTGTATCTGCAACACTTTTCCATGAGGCACATCATAGTAACAATACAATAACAATGCTGAGGGACAGACAACAAGAATATTTCCTGAGATAAAGCAAGTCAGTAGCAGGTTGGGGGACTGTCCCTACTGTCCATTTTTAATTCTTTCATGCTGAATGTAATTCTTTTTCGGTGAGATAATTATGAGTACAGGCAAAGAAAACCTTCCTTACTTCATGCTGCACGGGTCCTCACTTTAACTAATACATGAAGATCTCTTAGAAGTTTTTAACTGCAGAATAGAACTGTACAAGAAATAACTTCCCTTCATGTGAAGATTTTCAAACAAAAACTCTGAACGCAAATTGGGACGAAAAAGTTGAAACAAAAAAAGTTCATGTGCTGATATTTTGGTTAATGAAAGAACCTGTTTTGATAATTCAAAGTGCCTTGAAGTTATTTTGACCTTTTCAATAGAAAATGAACCCATCTGTATACATCAGAACGCGTGGGGGGGAAGTAATTTCAAAACAAATGCTCTTTCAAAATACCAAGATGGAATATTTGAAGGATGTCCAGATTTTGTTCCAGTTATCTCTTCTGGAACTGGAAGAAAAGCTAACACCAGCTCTTTCCCACAATTTCATTCTTTGAAAGCCACAGTTTTCCAGTGCAAACAAACCTTCAAGAAGGGCAGAAATACCACACATCCTTGATTCTGGTGGGGTCACATGCTTCCTTCATTTCAATGGGTAGCTTGAGACAGCCTGCAAAACACTGGTGTGTCACTGGCACTGCTCTGGCAAGTGTTGTGGCAGACCATACAGGGCACCAAGACTGGTCTCATAGTGCAAATTGAAAATACATCTTCCATTGTGTGATCCAAATGATCTGGGGACTGAACTTATGTCGAGAGACTGCGCTCCAACTTGGCCAGAGGCAGTGTGGGAGGACAGACACTTGGCAAGGCCCTGGGAAAGACAGAAAAGGGGTGAGCACTGAGCAAATCATCCCCTGGTATGCCACTGAAAGGCAAAACCAAGTTGCACCACACAAATTAACCAGCTAAAAGCTGGTTGTGAATATGGTGATTGTGAATCTGTCTAACAAGTTAACATTGAAGTACTGAAAACCTTGTTCAGCTGTCTTCATTGGGCTTTGAAAATACTTTTCCCACACATCTTCTTTTCGTCCTCATTAGCAAATAAGCTGGGACTCAATTGTAGGCAAAGACTTGGTACAGAGACTTGAACAATAAACTGGTTAGATTCATTAGGAGCAGAGTTGGATGACACAATGTTGGAAACATGTGCAGACAGCCTAAAAGACTAGCTTGGTTATAAAAGCATCCACCACTAGTCTGTTTAGATTCAGAATGCCAAAGGTAGGGAATGCTTGCACTGAGCTACAGTTACTTGGGCTCTCTCACTGTAAATATGAACAAATAAGCACACAACCGGACATATACTGCTTTTCACACTTCCTTTCTGTAAACAGCACATGTATTCTCTTATAAACAGTGCAACTAAACTTCATTTTTTCAGATGATATAACTGTCCTACTGAAGCCAACAGACTTGAAAGCTAATTCGCACCATCAAAATATGTTTTCATTTTGCTTATTTTCTTAATATGCACTCGATGCTTTTTATTCTACCACTATTTCCGAATTAATAGTATGCTTTCTTTCTAGTGCTGTGTAAGTAGTAAAGAAATGCCTTGCTTTTATCAGAATTATCAATTCTGCTAAGTCAGTAGCAGAGCAGCCAACAAAAGTGCTCTTTGAAGTACAAACTTATTTATTTTCCACTTTCTTATCTCTGAATAAAAGTCAAGTCTACCAGGTGAAAACACACTCCCTGTAGAGACACACAGGGTGAAGGCATGCTCTGAGTTCAAGACTCTTACACTATCCAGACCAGCAGACTCAGACCCAGCAGGAAAGAAGGAAACACTCAGTAAACCTGGTTCATGCAGAGGCTGCAACTTTATTAAATGTAAACCACATTATGGGCTTATTTAAATTAATGGTCACAGTGGGTGCTCAACACCTCTGAAAGACTCTGCACCAGGACTAGCTATAAAATTTTCCACCGAGACTGCTGTGGGAGAGGGAACTGAGACAAGCAATTCCTGCCAGAAAACTGGCATGAAATTCCATGGGAATTTTTCTTTACAAAATGTTCAGATTTTGGTGCTGAAAAAACAGAACTGTGGTGTTTTTTGGTTTTGGGGTTTTTTTCAGCAGTCCCTCTCATCAGAACCAGTAACCAGCTGTTCATTTGCACTGTGTGAGGCAGTCTTGCCAGACCATCTCACCTGGATATACCAGAGGCAAATGTACAATGGAAAGGCTGAGAGACCACACTGGGCACGGGACATGCAAGCAGCCTGCCCCAGAAACCTTGGCTTTAGAGGAGTATGGGGGTGAGTGCCATCCCCTACACCCTCAATCCTTGTACTGTTTTCCACCAAAGAAACCCAGGAGGACAGGGTGGGTAAGAAACCAGCTCATGTCCCACCTTGGCCAAGAGGATCAGAAGACAGGGACCACAGAGGGTGCCGTGGGGACTGCCTGTGTCACAGTGGGCATGCAACCGAGTGACAGCTTTTCTGAACTGAGCCATTTAATTCTTCTGGACTAGATGTTTCAGCTTTGTTAAAAAGCTATTGTTTTCTGGAGTGAGGAGGAAAATAAAAATCCTTTCCCTAAATTTCGTTAGCAAATTAAGACTGTTAACTTAAGAATGGCTAAGGGAAAGTAGCAAGTGATTGAACAGCAACTCACCATGGTTATGAACCGTGAAAATCTCTGTGAAATACTCAACTGAAAACTAAAAGAAGTTTTTCTGGTTAAAAGACAAGAGCATTCTGTTGTAATTGGCTTTTGCAAGAAATAGAAAGATCTTAACTGAGTCAATGGTAATTTTTTGCATTACTGTAACACTTACAGTGTCAGTATGCAGTGATTGCTTTCAGCTCATAATAATAAATTCCAGACTTTTAAACATCTGAACCAATAAAGCTACATGGAGAGAATGTTTGTCATTGAAATAAAAATTATCCCAAATATAGACCAGGAGCATCATTAGTAAAAATAACAGAAATACTGCTGAATCATTTGAATAACAAATAAATAAATAAATACGGGAAGATCATGCAACTGAGGCAATTAGAAATTAAACATGTTAATTAGAAATTAAAGAAATTAAAATAGTCACATAAATTGGCATATTGAGCTGTGCCAAAAGCAAATATATTCATACACAAGCACTTATATCAATCTACATTTATGCTTTCACATTTTGTATAACCCCCAATCTTCTGGGTGTAAAAGAAAAAACATATTGAGGACGACCCAGAATCACCTGTAAAGATAGATTTTGAGTTGAAGTATTTTTTATTCCTATTTCCAGTCATTTATAATGACAAGATAATGATTCACAGAATCACTGACAAACATCAACTGTGTCCTTTTTTATTTGCTTCCTAACACTCCTGGAAAGCTTTATAGTAAACAATTTAGAAGATAATGAAAGGTAAAACTTCCATCTGAAAAGGTTTGATTCAACAAAATTATTGGGACAATCGCTTAGGTTAAGTGTTTAGCCCAGAGGGCAGTATAAAATTTCATCAAAATTCAAACCATGCATAAATGATCTCAAACTGCAGTGTCTATTTATACCACACAACATGTTAGTCACATTTTTCACTGAAGATTGAAAGTAATGATGAAGCAACAGATAAGGATGAAAGACTGAGTATGTGCTATGCCACCCATGTATAATTCAGTTAGTGGCAAACATGGATTAGAAAGTATCCTGCAACAGCATGTGTTTTCCAATTGCCTGAGAAAAACCATTAATGAGGGAAAGGGGACAGCAACACCAGGTAAAGAAGAGAGAGTTATTAAATTGGCAGGTCAGGGATTCAAAGACAATGAGAAATTAAAATATCTTTTAGGTCTGGCGTTCCTTAAAAATAGAAAAAAAAAATAATCAGTGGCTTTTTTTAAATCCAGTGTCAGTGAAAATAGTGTCATTTTTCTAAAGCCTAAATCTTCAAATTTTGGTGAATACCATAGAAAGAAAACTTCAGTGCAGACTCTCAATTTAGAGTGTAGAATGCAGTCCTCAACCTTTAAGAAGAAATAAACACAGTGGGAAAAAAGTTTCCACTCCTTCTTTTTCCAGTTTAAACTTTTGATTTGGTTATTTTGAGTTATGAATTAAGGATAAGGTCTGTGATTTTTCATTTCAATCCTAAACAAAGGCAGAACCTTTAATTGATGACAGTCACAGAAACAGAATAGCAATTTACCATACATAGTGTTATTTATCAGCTGGTTATGGATCACCCCATGGAATGTATCAGATAAAATAATACACCTGCTACAGGTTTTGCCTAAATTATTAGAATCAGCTTTGTGCAACAAAGTTCTGTGGTTGCTAAATGGTGAATGCAAATTATTAGCTGGCATTCTTTGTTTTGTTATTCTAGAAGCATCCAAAGGTGCTGGATGAACAAGTAACATTGCCAGTTCATGCTTCAGATAGATTGTCATGTGGCATTGGACCTGCACAGAAACGTAAGTGGGAAGCCATGTATGGGGCTGTGTTTTTGTTCAACATCACCTTAGTCTCAGCAGACTCCAAGCAGACCTACATGTTAATGATTTGTAGCTGCCTTTTTAGGGAGGATGGGACTAGAGGAAAAACTTCATGGATATCCTGAGGAGTGATCTCTGAATGAAAGGCAGAGGTTAAAGCTACATGTAGAAGTAGGGGAGGCAACATCAGAAGAGACACTACTGAAAAGTAGAGGGGGGCTAAGTGGCAAAGGACCTTAAAAATTACTAGGAAAGATTATAGTATGACAGATGCCTCCAATGATAGTTAATTTAAATGCCATTAGGTGCATTATATTTCACATGCAGACAGTCCACAGAGTGATGGAAAGAGTTACACCAGGTTAGCACGAAAGTTTTTGGTTCAGTCAGAGTAAATTGTTATCATTTCAGTGGAAATGACACTTTAACAGCTTACCTCACCTGAGGATCTGCCCCTTCGTGTTACTGCAGCATTTGCTGTCTTTAGCAAAATACTCAGTAGATGCTAAAACTGGTGGAGATTAAGCAACTTTCTGCTGACTCATTGTCCCAAAAGAGAAATCATAACAAAGTTAATGAAACTTCAAGCACTGTACAGTATTTTTACTTTATTTTGCTATTGTATAATCCCCAATTTTTTCTGAAAGGGTACTATTAAATAAAACATTTTTACCAATTAGCATTTCTGTATCTTTTATACTTAGTGTATTGTTGCCATTCTTCCAATGAAGTCTAGGAAAATGGTAGGATGTAGCCCAGAACTATGTTCTTTTGAGCTGATTTCCCTGCAATGTTAGTAAACAGTTTGATGTATGATGTCACTAGGAGCACTAGTCTCTCTTGCCTTCCCCCACTTAATGAAAATCTGTGAAATAAATGCTAAAAGGCAGTACTGCTGGCATGACAAATTCCAAGCCAATAAGTCTTGCAGTTGCCAAGATGTAAGCTCTGAAACTTGGCATTTGGCATTCAGAACTAGATAACCTTACTATAGTAACTACATTCACTGTATCTACAAGAGGGATGAATAAATCAACAATAATTGAACTACTAAAAGTGTCTAATTTCCAGCGTAGTGCTTCAAGCAACAACTGAAATTAAAAAACTGTTAAAACACAGCTTCATACCCATACAATCTTGTCATGAATGCACTGAAGCAAAGGTTAACAAAAAGGAATGAATATGCATTCTTTTCTGAAAGTAGTGCTCCTTGATCTACAGTAGTGATGAACTGTATAAATGTCAGGTCCCATCTAAGTCCCACAGAGCTTGGCGTTCCCAGTAGCAAGAATAGTTTATTGTTCCTGTAACATTACTCAAAGTAGGGAAAAGGCTACTCCTGCTGCATGTGGAATGCTGTCCCTATTCTTGAAGCCTGGCAGCGTTTCCAAAGTTAGCAATGATCATAAACCCTTGAAATATGGCTGGTATCTCCAGGGCCTGATCCAGAGCCCAGTGAAGGCAAATGCAAAGATTCCACATGGTTGCAGTTTTACATGGGCCAGGCTTAAAATATGACTTCTGTTGCCACTTGATTTCATAGTTAAGAATTTCTTGCATTGTCCAAGTCAGATTTCACTGAATTTCCCATCCACCCATCTTTTCTCCCACTCTCAATTTTTATTAGAAAAACACAGGTTCTGGAAATCTTTAGGAAAATAACTAGCACAGTAGGTTAAATGGGCTGAGTGCTTTGGAGAAACAAGCTAGTCTAATAAACAAGGCTTTTAATGTAACACATTTCCACACTAATACACAGGAGAGAACCTACCATTGGGACACCCGCCTGCTCTACGCTGCTTTGAAAACTGTCTCCTAGAATTAATTCAGGCTGATTAGCATAGCATGGATGCATTCACCTGGGGAACTAACTAAAAATAATAGCCAATTTACAAATGAACTAGAGTAGGCTTTTAATCTCCCATGACTCCAAAGATCGGTGGCAGTACACCACAGTCACATCTCTGCGACTGCAACACAGCTGGCATTAAGCTTTTGGGTATATGCAATCAAAAGGAATTGCTGGAAGGCATTGAGATGCTGGGTGGAGTCATTCCTTGGCCCACTGTTTGGACAGTGCTGCTAGAATCTTAATAACTGCTCGTTTATTGTGGACTGATTAAAAATACCAAAGAAGCATATTTCCATCTAAAGCCTCTAGAAGTTCATTTGGTTTCTAGGACCAGTTATTGACTTTCTTTTGGGATCCCAAATTTAGAAATGTTGACCTTCAGGGAAAAAAAATAAAATACAGGCATTGTGGGTTTTAAACCCTTAATTTATCATATCTTTCCTGAAAACTGAGGCATAAGAGAGAGACGCTACCACAGTGGAGACACTGGATCTTATAACCATCTCAAGGAAAACTGGAAAGTGGTTTTGTGTGCTTATGTATGTAACACATGTACAGACAGGGAAGTATTTCTTCAGACAGTCTGTGGGATAGTGCAATGCGTGATGACCCAGACTGAATACGCATCTTTCACCCTCTGACATTTTGTAGGTCAAACTCTATATCTGATGTACGTATTTAAAGCCAGAGAAAGAAAGGCATATTCTCAGAGACAAAAGAGTATTTTCTTTCCTCAAAATTCCTGCCACATCTAAGGCTAAAGTGAATACTTGTGGTATGAACATACATCCAAGTGTCTTTTAGAAGATGAGGATCATGATACAATGTTTGAAATGGAAATTATTCCAACTTTGAAATACTATAACTTACCGAGCAACCAAAGAAGCTCAAAGGCCCCTGTACTATATTTAACTGAAATGCAAGGCAAATACAAACAGACAGTTATCCTGCATAAAATGATACACATGATGGTTAAGGGTGGCATTGTTTCCTCTACATAAAGCAAGCTTCAAAGGGAAAAGTAATTTTTGGATTAATGGGCAAACAATGCAGAACAAATTACATTAGTAGTTAGTTAAAAGCTCTGTAAAATACTTTGCCCTCTATTTGTGAGTAATGGGACTGATGAAGGAACGGGATTTTTTTTTCCATTCCCAACTCTCTTCCCCTGCAACTGTTTAGACTGGAGAATTAACAGAGAGAGCAGCCTGCACTTTGTGAGAAAGATGCAGCATTCAGTACAGCTGCAAGAAAGAATAGCTGAACCAGGACTTTCACCACTGTTAATGCCATAAAACAAACTGCCTGGCATGTTTGCAGTCATTATCCCTCAGCAGAGACCTAAACCAAAAACTGGGATAAATCTAGGCACCAGACTGAAAATCTTATGAGGACAAAGTATACCAAAGAGCTACCTAGTCTGTTTAACAAACAAGCTCAAGACAGTGATTCACACCTTCATAACAAGCATGAAAACTGTAAATTCCTCATTTGCTGGACTTGCTGTTATATCAAAGGGCAGACAGGCTGCATTGTATTCAGAATTTTGTAACCAGACTCCCCAACCTGGCAGGCTGGTTTGAATTTTCAGATCCAAGGCCAGGCAAATGGCAGATCCTCTCTGTTCTTTGCTATTCCCCTTTCCCATCTCCACCCTGCCCAAATTCCATTTTGCCAGAGAGAGATACTGTATTCTACCTAAAGAAGGAAAAAGTAGAAAGGATGAAGCACTGGTTCCATTAAGTGATATAGGAGGAGTATTTTGACAATCATCCACACTTTTCTCATCACCTCAGATAGGAAACAAGATTATCACTTAACAAGGCCCACATTTGCCTAAACTGTCCTGCTCTTTTCAGCTTAACCATCACAGCTTCTTGTTCTCACCCTTTACAAAGCATCTCAGTTTGTACTGGGAACCTGTAAGAGCAGAGACCTTGCTAACTTCTCTGGCTGTTTTGTCACACATCACTGTATATTTAATAACAATTATGCCTCTGCAGAGGTATTTTATTCTCATAGAATCAGAACTATACCACGAGGATCTTCAGCTACTTATTCATTTTGCTACAGGCTACAACCGAAAGAGTTAGAGAATTTACTGAAATAACAAAGTCATTTTACATACATATGGTCTATGCTTCTGTACCACAGCAGTGACAGATAAAAAGCAACAATCTATCATATTTTTCTCTCCACACTATACTCAATAGGATCCAAAGTGTGGTACCCATTTTGCTACTAATGCACATGTATAACTCCCACTTATTTACTGTAGTGCCCTGAAGATGTGACAGTTAGCTATGTAATGCACTTATTATTTTTATTCATTCTATTCATTAGAGATGACCGTGTATGGCACACTTATAGCTTTGCTTTTCTCCACTAGTCATCAGTAATGTCATCTTTTCTAGCTCATGAAAACAAAATGTTTATTAAATGACAAACAACCGCATGTCTCCACACTCGACACTTCAAGCCAGTTTCCCAAGCCTTCTACCCTCCTGTGAGTCGGAACAAACCAAAGAGCAATTCAGTTAGGTCAAAAAGGGCTTTTGCACTGCACAGGAATCCAAGATGAATGGTGTGAAATGCCTGGGAGGAAGAAATGTCCGGGAGGCAGTGCTGTCTTGAAGACATCTTGACTATGCTTGAGGCAAAGGCTCCAACATCTTTGTGAGCCCACACTGGAGAGTCAACATTCCCAGTATTTAAGATGAGAAACCAGTGATTTCTGTCAAAAACCTGCTTGGTAGTCATAGTCTCTCAACATACCCATCTTTTCCCTGACTGTTGCCAGATTTTGAATCCTATTCTTTCACTTTTACCAAACAGGAATTCTCTAAGATGGAGGAATAAACCAGAGGAAGCATTTTGGGAGAGAATTACAAACACACAATCCTGGAGAGAGCTAGGTCAAACTGTGAATTGTTCCTGGCATTGGGGAGCATTTTCCCTGCTCTTTCAGCTCCATTATTTACAATCAGCTGCCAACCACACAACTCCCTTGACAAGATCTCCAGGAAAACTTCAGGTCTGTACTGAAGTGGCTCAATGACTGAGCTAACTACTCCTTTTCTGCTCAAGAACATTAAAACCAGCAGAAAAGAAAAAGAAAGAAGAAAAAAAACCCCACAAACAAACATCTCTCTAGTAACTGTGATTGACCATTCACTGATGACTCAACTCACTCTCAACTGAGTGATTTGTATCACTAATTTCTCCTCTCCATTGCTTGAGGCCACCTCTCAGCTGGTGGAGTTCTGCAGGTCTGGAACCTGCAGGAGGAAGGGCTTTGGCTGCCAACTCTTTCCATCATGCTAAACATATAAATGAAATTATCATCAAGCATAATTGCACTGAAGTCCACAGGCAATAGTACATGTTCCCCATCACCGTAACAATATCAAATCCCAACAAAATTAAGAGTGTGCAAAAGACTCCTCTAGAAAACAATTCTTAGTAAATATTCATCTTCCATGTATTTTCAGTCCTTAAAGGTTTGTTTCTTTATTTTTCCCCCAGCAGTTTAGATAGATTTTGAAATAATATTTTTTGTTGATTTCAAATTTGTTTCCCAACACCTTATTTGTCACTCAATGTTCACTGGCAAAATTTTACCACAATGTACCAGAACAGGGAAATAATTCTTCCATTACACAAGAGAGCAAAGAAATAAAATCTCTAAATCTATGCAGTTAATTGAAATTTGCCATTTATGAATTATACTACACAATAAAAGAAGAAAGAGACAGCTGCAGAAAAATTAGAAGGAACAGGAAAGATGCCATCATCATATTTAATGATTTGTCTATAGAATAATTTTCAAAAAAGTTAAGTTTTACTGCAGCAGAAAGATCTTCCATGAAACTAAGACTAAAGCCAAAACTCCACAGAAACATGCACAATGTGAACATAATCTGATACTTAAATAAGTTTTTTAAAAAAAACCCAACCATTACTTGTGCCCTGCTGAGATTTGCCTAAAAAAAACCAAAAA
>VXBX01009321.1:112726-133538 GCA_013400415.1 Scytalopus superciliaris | reverse complement strand
AAACCACCCAAAACACCCACAAAGATTCCAGAATCAGGATTAATCCTGGTGACACTCTGTGCTCATACAACCAAAGCTTAAGCATTTTTAGGAATGATGTGTGAAAGATTTGAAAGTGTTCAAAGCAAACAGCGTGACTTCTGATTTCTCCTAAGAGTTAAAGCTTTGCCTACCTCTAATTCTGCTTCAGAATGGAATTAGAAACAATGAAACACAATTTAGGAGGACTATCAGAAGTTCCTGAGAATTTTTTTAATGATTAGCACTTTTTAAAGCAAGCAATAAAGGATTATTCTCCTTTTCATAAAGGAATGTCCTCTATTAATAGCAGTATTTTATATATAGTGAATGAAACAAATTCTACTCAGAGAGCTATAACAAACTGGTAAAATTTGACCTTTGATTTTAGGTAAATGTTACATATTTGAAAAAAAGGTTGCATTTATAGGCAGCCACCGGATTTTTATTTTTATTTTTTTAATTTTAATGAAATCTTTAGAAGTGCTCAAGGGACAATCCAAGGAAATTTTTCAAATAAGCAACACTAATTTTGAACAAATTTTAAACACTCAGACAAGGTTTTTCCTCTACCATAGGATTCATCACCCTCCTAACTCGGTGTAAATTCAATCTCTTCTATTTGTATGACATAAACAACAGGCAGTTTCACAGGAATGAGGCAAACCATATGTGAAGGTGTTTTAGAAAGCACAACAGGGAATACACCAAGCAAAGAAGCATCTGCATTTATTTCAATGTCAAATCACATGTGTATTATAAAGGGAAAGTTTATTGCCTTTATATAAAAAACAAGTTTACTATATTGTGCACTTTATAGTTAACTCTTCCTGCCCCTCAGTGTCCTCCTCAATTCAGGGGGGAAAAAAAATCAGCAGGTAAAAAAAAATCATAAAGTCTACAGGTGTAGAGATAGGGTTGTAAAAGGGGTCTTCAGCTTTGGCCACGCTACCCAGGTTGCCAAGATCCTATTTCACCTTCACCCTCAAAAAAAACCCCCTGTTGAACAGGGGCAGCTTCTGCTCCTGACAGGTGGAGAAGTGAGTACCAAAGCCTGGCCCAAACCCCTGGATTCCAGAAGTGCAAGAATATAAATCTAGCTGGGATTTATTCCTTACTGATGCCTGTGTGCAGTGGGACATCAGTTCAACTCCTGTATCAAGGTGCCATCTGATCCTGCACTGACCAGCCTGCAACTGAACTACCATGGGCAACACACAGCACCGCTGCGTGGGGTGCTGGGTATTCCCCCACAAAAGGCAGTGTCCTACAACAAATTGGTTTTACAGGAGCTGGCCAGAGTCAGCTTAACACATTGGAGTTCAGGAGAAAATATTTCAAAGCAGCATTTAGCCTGGGTACGAGCTACAGGCACATTGTTAAAAAGCTAATTGGATGGAGACAAAGGATGATCGTTATTTTTATAACAGGGTGTAATAGTAACCCTTAAGAGCTGTGTTTGATGATAGGTAGTTGAGGACTGAAACCGCTAGGTCATTATTTGTATTTAAACTCACACATGAAGATTCCTGAAGTCACAGAAAGTGTTTATGTCTTTATCTTCTTTTTTTTTTTGTATTAAGATAGATAAAGGTTTTTGAAATCTGAGATCTTTTTCCCATTTCTAATACTATGCATAAAAGCAGTGTTAAAGTGCTGAAGTGTTGCAATCATTTTCAGATCTGTATATTTTATGCATTTTCAGGAAATCTGTCTTTATACAGATATACAAATAGCCATGAATAACATTTTTTCCTTAAATTTAACTCTGTTTCAGGAAACAGAAGAGCAGAGCTAGAGAGCTTCTGACAGCAGGTTTTGGGCTGCAAGGGTCAGAATTCCTCCAAACATTCCTCCTTCTCTCTCAAGGTTGCAGACCTCACCTGCCTTAGTTAGACAACAGCCACTGAAAACATTCATATTCTGCTGCAGATTGCACAGGCTTTTAGCTCCAGGAACACAGATATCAGGCAAGGGAGATTTGGCATTGCTGTGTCCTGGGACCAGCTCTCCAGAAATGTCTGCAAAGCACTTGGTGAGCATTTATGATCTCCCAGGCTGTAATTGCTGCTGACCACCTCAACTGCATGGATCTCTGTGAGCCTTCTGGACTCAATCCCTTCATCCCCAGCTCACTGGACCTAAGCAAAAGCCAGCAAGCTACTTTTAGCAAGGCTGTGTGTGGGCACAGTGGGACAGTCACTTGTGTAGACTGCAAGATCCAAGCTGAAGGCTGTGGGGTTTTTGCAGCCAAAATGCTCTTTTTATTTCATATGTGTATAATGCCCACTGTAAGGAGGTTTGACTATGGCCTACGGATGTGAGACACCACTGTCAGCTTAATATGAATGAAAAAGGACAAGCATGCTATAGCAATGGAAACAAAAACTATCACAATTATCAGAAAAAATATTTGTGATCACAAAAGACTATCTTGCTCGGACTCGCCAGTCTCCCCTTTGGCAAACTCTACAAGAAAAGAGAATACAAGAGAAAGGAAAGAAGAGAGAAAAAAAACAACAGGGAGAGGCAGGGAGAAGAGAGACTGAGGGGATACTTTTAACTTATCACAGTACAACACTAGCTTTTAATTAATCCATGGTATGTACAACTTTGAAACTGTTGGTTGTGCAGTATTTTATGATAAATACATTTTATGGGATTTTGTTTTTAAAGAGGATTTTGTAAAATAACCTAGCCTAATAAATGATTTACCAGCTGCAATAAAAGATCAAGGAAATTGCTCAGATTGCATCTTGGAGCATCTAAAACTCTGAAGTTTATGAAGATCTAAGCTGCCCCCAGATCTACAGTGCTATTAAAAATTTTTGTAGTAGCTAATTATCTTGCATTGCATTTTTTAAAAGGTAGCAGTTGTAGTAGAGAGGAAGGTCTGGAAACAGACAAAGAGGAGTTGATGCCCTTTGATGGAGAGAAGGAAAGGAGGAGACAGACAGAAGTGAGTAACAATTGAAACATCATGCTGGTAAGGTAACAAATGGAACTAACAACTCATAAGGTATCAGATTCTCCTTAAATCAAACAGGGGAACTGAATTAATTCTAAGTTTAAAAAGCGTATTATTAATGACACATTCTTTACATGGCATGCTGTATGTAATATCCATATTACTTGACCAAGAGTGGAGTAATTTTTTGACTATTTTTTTTTTCTTTCTGATGAAGATGATGACCACAAGTGAAGCAGAAAGCAAAAAAATTCCCCTTTAAATTCTGTTTTGTTCTAAACTCATGGGACTTTAACACAGTGCATAAGTAAATAAAGCAAGAACTGGTCCTTATTTCAAACATTATGATGGACACAGTAAATAGAGTGGCACACTGAAACAACAAAACACTAGCCTCAGCTAGGAGAGGCAGTAGAGTCACCCTGATGCATCACTTGCAGCCTTTGTTTTGCAACAGGAATATACAGTGCATGCCCTGTCACTGACTGTGCTCAGACACACTTCTGCCTCCCCAGGGAACCCCAGCAAAGTCAGTGTCCCTGCAGTCACGGGGCTCCAAGGACAGCTGGGCTTCCTAACAAAGGACAAAGAAAAGGAAATAGAAGAAAGGACAGTCACTTTTTCTTAGTCCCCAAATCAGATGGGGAGGTGCACACCAACCTGGAAAATGCCTGTTCCCGCTGCTTCTCCAGATACCTTGTGCAAAGGCCATGGGCTTCAAAGCCTGGGGCCAGGCACCCAGACAGCAACCAGACACCACTTTGTGCTCCATGGCTGCTTCAGTGCTAAGGAAAGGCAGACTTGGGCCCCTTTCCCAACACTTTCAAGCTGAACAACTTTGAAAAGAACAATGCTGCTGACTTCAAATGCACATAGAATCATAATATGGTTTGGGTTGAGAGGGACCTTAAAAGCCATCTACTTCCAAACCTTCTGCCATGGGCAAGGACTCCTTCCACCAGATCAGGTCATGCAGGAATGGGACATATACAATTAAATGTTACAGTTAAATGTTAGGAAGAAAGAAAGTGAAGTTCACTGGTACAGAGAGTCAGCACCTTGAGATAGATAATTGAAGATAATTTGGTTAACTTAATTTGAAAATTGTGGTAGGTAAAATGAAACAGTGGGAGCTGGCAAGGACACTTGGACAAGCACAGCAGCTCTAAAATCTATTTTTCTATTAGGGCCTGAGTGAGGGAGTCCTTAATTCTCAAAAATAACCACAATTAATTCAGCAAAATTATGACAGCCTAATTATATGTGTGTGTTATTTTCCCACCTGATTGCAGACTCCTGCCATACTCAGGGCTAACCACCTCTAGGGCTGAGTTCAGATTTCTGCAGTGAAAATGCACTTTGTGTCTGTAAGGTCTTTACCGAACTTTCTGCTATCTTTAAAGGCACCAAGTGAATGTGGCAAGTGAGACCAGGGAACAACAGGACTGGTGATGTTGAAGGCTGCTTGGCTTGCCTGAGAGATAATCCTGCCTCATGTTTCGATAGGAAAGTAATTTAAAACTAAATTTTCACAGACCTCCACCCTAATCTGATGTTTTTTACTGGATGCTGTATTTGAAATTGTAGGGGCTGATTTGCAGATGACCATAGGTGCCAGAGATGTGCATTAGAGCTGGGGTTTGCATTTTCAAAGCATAATATGGAGCTATGTGAAATACTATCAGATCATTTAATTTAGTGAAATGATCTTCATTGTATTGTACTAATTACAAATAACTGTCCAATTTTTGCAATTACCTTTGAAGATGAAATCTCTGGAAATACAAGTAACTGATGCAGTCTTTTTAGTTTCACTTTAACTTATCTCATTATCTTATTTTAAGTCATTCCCCATATGCGTATTTTATAACAGAGAAAAGTAATATTTAAAGTAACATCCAAGAAAGGTAGTGTATTACTCTTAAAATGCTGAGAAGATTATGCTAGAAATCCTTTTGCATTTATTTCCCTGACACAGTTTCTCAAGCAATGCAGCAACATCAAAATTGCATTCATAGACAAAAAGTGCTTCCAATTCTTTTTTTAATCAAGGTCTATCAAATTATACTAAGGAGTCAAAGAAAGTCCATGTCTTTGTTATTGCAGGCTAGTAACATTCATCTAAATGTAGATACCTCTTTAATACAAGAATAGCAAGGCATACTTCTGGGTTGGGAAACTATTTGATGCTGAGATCACTTACCACACAGAAAAAGTATATTTCTCTAACTCTTCCAAGTGAAAATTGCCTTCTGCAGAAGTTTTCTCTACTGGGCTTGCATTGTTCTTGGGACCTGATTTTTCTTCATAACGTTGGTCAGATGGGTTATTCCAGTTGGTCTTTAAGTGAAAAGAAAAACCAAGTTAGAATACTAAGACAATTAGCAGGCCACATCTATCAAAGTAAGAATTCCAGATTCCCCTTGGTTTGAACTTCCATCTCTGTTTTACTCCACACTCTATAACAAACCTGGAAAACAGCAGTGGCAAAGCTGGTGACAACACTCTGAATAGACCAGCCTGTTTCAACTGGAAGGGACCTACAACAATCATTTTTAGTCCAAATGCCTGACCAGTTTAACCAAAAGTTAAAGCATGCTGTTAAGGGCACTGTCCAAATGCCTCTTAAACACTGAAGGGCTTGAGACATTGACCACCCATCCAAAAAAACTGCTCCAGGGATGGGCCACCCTCTCAGCAAAGAAATGCTTCTACATCCCTTGATGGCAACCTTACAGAGCAGGTGGCTGAAATTTTCTAGCCTATACTAGATGATATCCTAGATGATTTAAGGTCCTATTTGACTTTCACATTTATGAAGCTTACTGCATAGCAAATGAAGTTTACTCTGTAGATCTCCAAAAAACCTCAGAGTTCCCAGGGAAGAAAGAATTGACACAAGATGTAGTCAGATCACTTTACAATTTGCTAATTACAAAAAGTACAAAGAATTTTTTTTCTTTTTAAATTTGGTAAGCCACTTTGCTCTTTTTATTCTAGAGCTTGGATTGCTTTGACTTCATCCACATTTTGAATTTCATGGACGTAATAGACAGAAGTTCATATTCATACCTACATAATGATAAATATTGTTATGAATAAACATGATATAATCATCTTATTCTCAGTGGTCATTGGAAAAAACTGCCACAAGCAATGGAATATCTTGTCAAAAAGAGGTTCTTTGCAAATATGAACAGTTAAGACAGAGTAGAAATGGATAGCATGCTTAAACCTGTTTTCAAATACTAAGACCAGGCAGACACAGGTAGCAGTACATTTACACATGATTACTCAACCTAATTCCCTAGAAGTCAAGGTTTCAGAGTGAATAGTGTGTGCAAGGCTCCTTGTTTGCACTGATATTATCTTCATGAAACTATCCCTGTGCAAAGCAGATATAAAGACATTATTTAAGACATAAATCCCAAAGGAATTAAAGAGTATTGTGATTAAATTTCTCTGAGACTGTGTTTGATCTTGCTTAAAATACGAAAGCTGAAACTCAGTCATCTGCATGAGGATGGGATTATGACCAAAGAATATATTTTATTTCCCTCAGAAGTTACTGACCATGAACATCCTCTCCTTGACCATGAGCATCCCCTCCTTTATTGCTACCATGCAATACCTTGAATACATGCAATATATGTGCACACGCATTACAATAAACACTAAGTGCTAATGTCCATCACTCGGAAGACACTCAGTGAGAGACTACTTGCAACTCCTTAGCTTAGATGAATTTGGGGGCAGGGAGGGCAAAGCAGTAACACACCTATATTCCAAAAAAATGTTGAGGTCAGACTTAAAGATCTTAGTTTCTAAAAAAATTAAATTTCAAAAATATGTTTGCAAAAAGAAAAGAGGCTACTAAGGAGAACAAACCACAACATGGGTTTGTCTTCTTCCTTAAGTCTGCTCTTCACATTAGTTTGTCATTGCTTCCTAAATATGACAATTAGATAAAATTATTTTACAAGTTGGTATCCAGAGATACAAGTAGACCCAAATTATATAAATCAAGCCAAATTCCTAAATCTTGAACATGCTAAAACAAGCCTCTCTTGGAACATTAGGGTTCACTCAACCCATTATAAAGATGGGCTCTTACACCCTCTGAAAGGAGATTTCACATGCTCACATTTCTTTTGTGCAGCATTCTTGTAAGAAGCTCAGTTCAGAAATCTATACAAGCATGTCAATAACTGTAAGCTTGTGAGTCACTTCACTGAGTCCAAAGGGACTAGACAGTGCTGAAATCCCCATGGGTTTATGCACCTCACTGAAAGCAGGTCACTTTAATGTGGCTTTGAGAGCCACCCACAACCAAGGTTCCTATAAGAACGTGGCATTTTGTTCAAAGGCATCGTGCTTTTATGGGATTGTAGGAAATGAATTTCACTCTGCCACTCCCATGGGTTGGGTTGCTTTGCCCATTACACCCACTCCATCAGTGCTCAAAATGTTCTTCCTATAGATGCAAAGCTACACACACATACACACATCCATGCACACATCAGTCTGCAGTTACATTTATATATAACTCTGTTTTCTCCAAGTTATCCTTATCTTCCTGAAGGAATAAATCACCAGAAAACTTAGCCATTTAAAATGGAGGGAATTTCCATTTGGCCAATCTGGTTTGCTCAGAGAGGTAGATCATCACACTACTAAAGTTAAAGTTGCAATAATAATCTCCAGCCATTGAGTGTTTGTACCACTGCACATATAGAGGTATAAACAAATAGTTTGTGAGTGCTCTGAACATCGTGATGAATTTTTCCAATAGACAAAAGCATTAAAAATGTTTCAGACTATATCTAGAACAGAGCGAGATGAATTACCAGAATGATTAATTTGAATATTCATGTTTGCAGTTATAGTTCACTGCAGCCATGCTGATTTAAGGATGGAAGAAGAGCAACACTTACAGAGAAAAACTGCAACCTTCATTGGAAAATACCTAATTCAATACTATAATGTAGGTAGAAGCAATTCTCAAGAACATGGAGTTTCCTTTGTGTCTTAGTTGTCAGGATTTACATTAAACCTGAAAGTTTCACTAGCATCTCACCCAGAAAGCATTTGCAGATATGATTTTACAGTAACTTGTACTAATGATGCAATATTTGTTCACAAATTAATTATGTCCTTGACCAACATACTAAAAATATGTATACTAAAACTGTCTGATGGTAGGGGTCCTCTGCACAATTACATGAGAGCTTGAAGGTTACAGATGCATAAGAAACCTATCTTGTGTTTACACATTGCTGAAATAATATCATCCTGCAGCGCAGCCTTGATCAAGCTGCTGTTATTTGATTACCATTAGGATGGTCTTTCCTACAATTCCTTTGAAGTTTCCTTGCTGGAGAGATTGGCTCCCTATAGATCTATGCAGGAGACAGCAATACACCTGGCCATGTGAAGCCTTATTGTGGCTATAAAAAAAAGTCACGGGGATAGATTAAAGAAACACAACAGTAACAACAAGCAAGGCCCCAAATCATTCTCAAATGGCAGCTCCAATGGCTTTTCTGTGCACTTTAAGGGAGACAGTGATGTTCATATCAAGACTAGTACCTTGTGATGTCCTTCTTGGACTTCCTTCAGCCAAAAGGAGCCACAGTGCTCATCTACATTGCCATGACAAACTTGGTCATCTTCTGTAAGACAAAAAAAAACCCCAAACAAGACATAAATTATTTTTATATTGGTGCATAAGATAAAGCTCTGGAAAGAAAGGAGCTGGGTTTTGGTCCTCCTCCCAGCAAGATTCTGTCTGATTTCAGGAAGATCATTTTTCCTTCTCCATCCTAGTTATAAATAGGTGGTTATTTCTCTATCACCTTGCAGAAATGTTATTATGATAAACACAGAGAAGACTTCAGATACTTTGGTCCTGGAAATAACAACTGTATTGGTACACAACAGGGAGAAATAAATAATAGACACAAGAAGAATGATGTGGAGAGGTATTTTAAACACCCCAGAAAGTGTTCTTCAGGAAAGAGAAGAAAGTTAATATTCTTGTACAGGTATGGTTGTGGATCAAGAACGAGACATAGGGATGCAAAGTACTTGAATAAACATTGGTTAGAAAACACAAGTTGCATGTCCCTCAAGCTCCTGAAAGGCCTGTGAAATGAACATAAATGTAATCCCACATCATAGGAAGAAGCAGTGTGGCTGAGATAAGGGTCTGTGTTAGGGTTTTTAACGTACAGCATATGGAGAATAAGCCAAAACTGTACTTAATGATTATTTCCTTTTTTTTTTTTTTTCTTTTTAAGTTATTTCTAGTTCCACTCAGTAAAAGACAGTCAAGTGTGCTTAAAATCACAAGACAGGCAGGATCTGCTCTCAGGTGTGACAGTTGCTGATACACAATACACACATATACAACACCAGAGTTTTGAGCTTATGTGTTTTTACACAGAACTATGGATATCTTTCTCACTTTTTAAATATGTATACACACATGTGTAATTGTATGTTGCATATGTTGAGCATTCACAGTGAATGAGGCATTTACAGGTATTTGCACCCTTTGGGGTGAAAGAAGACCTCTACTGAAATCTAAAACAGCACAAAATGCAGCTGCTGGGAATGTCACATGTGGGCACACATGCAGGATAATCAGCTCAAATTGTCTCTCCATATTTCATGTATGTGATACATGTATGAACCCATAATCACATATTAAAATATAAGTACACCTTTGTAAAGATGGTTACTGTGGTTTTCTTTGTTCAATTTTTTTTTTCCTTTAGCACACAGAAACGGGTTTCCAAACAGCCCTGCTGAAATAATGAATACTTTAACAATGTTTTTGGAGTCAAATGAATAAAGCAGTAATTATCTTGGCCAAAAAAATGGGACAATAAAAAGAATAAAGAAAACAATAATATTCTACATTTAAGAAATGGGAGGGAGAAGGAACTCAAGTCTGTTATTTAATCATGACATGCTCTTTTTATATTTTATTTGTAAAGCTCTGAATGGTCTTTTCTTTCTATACCAGTGAGCTCATTACTTTAATTCCGCATAGATTTCTCTGAACAATTTTGCTAAGTAAAAACACAATGTACTTCTTCAATGGTTGTAACAGTAAGAAGCTGTTCAAATTAAAGATCAATAAAAAGTACAGAAAAAAATCTGTATGAAAATAAATAAATAAAAGAGAAGATGGGAAATGCTTGCAATTAGACAGGATGAAAAATCTAAAAAGAAATTAAATTTAGTTGTAATACATTTCCCATTCTTTTCTTCATGAAAATTACTACTGAAGTGGTTTTTTTTCTGTAATTTAAATGTTAAGCTGCCAGATGTGTGTCTCATGCTTGAAGAGTTGAAGCTTTGCATTATTTAGCATATTAAGATTCACAGAATTTAAAAAAGGGCTCCTTTATTGCCTGGAGGTTCTAATTAAGTAAACCTTAGCCTGGTACATTTAAAACTTGCAATACAAGAGATTTTGCTTCTTTTTTTTTCCTCTGTGGCCAAGTCTCATCAATATAATAAATATGGAAAATACTTAAGATGATATGATTTTTCTTTGGCTTGAGGAATTAAACCTATCTATTATTTTAAGAAGTTTTTAATAGAGGCCAGCAATCAGAAAGACATTTAAATACTCCAGTCTACTTTTTAATCATAGGATTGCTCTTAGTTAGTGGGGGGGAAAATGTGTCTTATAAAACTGAGCCATGTAGAATTTTTCTTCCCCATGCACAAAAGAAAGAAGTCCTGAGAGGAAAACAAGTATCACACAGTTCTTTATTATTAAATTGCATTTTACTTTTTAATAACTTTTTATAATTGAACACAGAAAATTAGTAAAGCATCAATTAGCTGCACTATCAGTAATTTGTTCATTGAAGGAGTTGAGACTGCTGCATCAGAAACCATAATAGCGTAGAAATTCCTTTGACATACAGTACCCATAAATCATATCTTAAATACAGTTATTTTTGCCATTTTAGAAAATGTCAAAGGTGTCAACTTTGTCCAGATACAACACTTAGCAGTGACTATTTTAGTAAATTGACTCAAAATACATTTTGTTTCCTGACAGGGGAACATAATACCATTCATGATAAAAATGAACAATTTGAGGAAGAGAAAATAGCACCAAGAAAGAAGGATCAAAGACAGGTATCATAGCTATGACAAAGGTGCAGTGGCAGGTGTAGACTCTCTGTTAATAAGTTTATTTGGAACGTGAGAAACAATATGCATAAGAGCAGGAAAACCTGATTGCACCAGGGCCTGAAAATGACAGTACAATTTTTAATCCAAAACTGTAAATTTGAGATCAGGTGAGTCCAGAAGAACAGTTTAAATAGCTTTCATTTTTATAAGACAAATAGGAAAAAATGGGTGGCATTTTTACCACCATTGTGGAATGGGCATTGGGGGTTTGGAAAATGGGATTTGGAAAAGCATGGTGAGATGAAGTTTGTTTCCAGACCCTGACAATGCTTAGAGTAGTCATTTCTGGGTGATATGAAGTCCCAGCCAAATAGTTTATATGCCACACATGTCATGCCTGATATGGGATACAAAGAAAGGGTTATCTGTACCAAGTCCCTGAGTTATCTGAGGCCTACACTTTAAAAACAGAGGTTGGAAACAAAAATGTTGGTGCTGCTCTGCTACCTTACTCAGCATCAGCCTTCTTGGGGCAATAGCTGAGCATAGTAGCATGACCTTTAAAATTAGAGAGTGTTTTACTGCTTCTTAATCCTTGTAGAATAAAACATAATGTTTTTTTATCCTCTGCAAGTTACTGTCTTTGGCTACATCTTCTGTAATGAGTACTGTGGCACTACTGGAGTGACCTGCAGAATGAAACCAGCACTCTGGAAAACACCCCTTAACAGTGGGGACCCCGCTGTGGGATCAAGACTTGATGCCAGACTAGCTTTAGTTTGGTCCTGGGAACTGGTGGCCCTGACACACACACCGAAAGCACATCCCCTTGCTCAGCTTCACCCTGAAGGTGGCCAGTGCTTGTCCCCTCAGATTTCTCCACAGTGAACAACTGAGCAACAACTGGGGCAGGGCATTCACTTCAAAAGTGTCCCAAATAGCTGAACTGTAATGCAAACACATTCCTTCTGCAGGAGCACTAGAGAGGGGAGGGAAACAGGTACTCTACAACGTAAAACTTTCAGAGGCTGCATGTAGGGCTGATGCTGTGACATTTTTATGTATTTGGGGCGGTAGGAGGAGAGTCTAAAAGCTTTTGGGGTTTTTTTAATATGGACAAAAAGAAATAGCACAGCTAGAAAATGACTGTACAGTAGTTTGATGGGAACTACTACTGATGTATATGGAGACAAAGTAGAGAAGGGAAGAGATGGCTGCAACCTAAGTCAGTGGGAAAGGGTTTTAGAGTAGTGCTATCCAGGAATGGGACAGCAAAGCCATCACCAGCTTGGTTAAATTACTGCAGGGACGGAAAATAACATGAAGATTCTGTCTGGATTCCCTCCCTAGTAATAGCCCAGCCTGTGAGAAATCAAATAGCATGGTAAGAGTCAGAAAATAGAGGAGCTTGGATTGTGTGGTGGCACAACTGTACACCTGAGCTGGATTTGATCTCACTTGAAAGAATCAATCCAATCCTTTATGCAGTCCTGCTCAGAGAAGGAAAAGAGCAGCAGAGAAGGTTGAGCTGCCTGAGGCTGTGCCTCTGGGGGGCTCTACCTGTAGAAAAAGTGAGCGGTAAGCAATTTTCATGTTAAAGCATCACTTTGTTCCCTTTAAAGTGGCACCCATCAAGAATTACCAATGAGAATAACTTCAGGTGCTTTGGTTTAGGTAATTATTTTTGCATCTGCATATGACTGTTACGTAGAAGCAAACAGCACCTCAGAAGGAAAAGAACCACACTGCAGTATAATGAGAAATATTACAACGAAGGTTCGTTTGTTTTCATTAAATTGTTGCAGAAGTGGCTGTGAGCATAAATACAATCCTCTCAACAAAACTATTGGTAGCTTATATAAGCACATTTTAACAATGTAAAGCCTTCTCTCTAAAGGTAATGATAAAATTAGAACTAAACTGTGCCTGTGTTTAATATTTTGATATGGAGGGGACATCTTAATAAGTTCTGAATAAAGTTCTAATTGCTGTCTGCTAGTGTACTAAGCCTCTGGGTTAGCCTGATGCCATCCTTGCTTAGATGTTATTCTGAAGCTTTGTCCAGGCAGAAATGTCTTTTAGTGCCACAAGAGAACACAATTCACTTCCCAATGTTCTTCCCCAGATGTAGAAAGGGTGTTCAATTTGAAACCTTTAATCTGAACAATATTTAAATCTTATTACCAATAGTCAGTTTATTGTAGAAAACAGACATTGAGCAAAAGTATCCTTCTGAGTGAGAAGATCTGAAAATCAAGAGCTAAAACTTTGTCCAGGGTATGTCCTAGAAAGGTGATAAATCAGTGTTGAAGAAACCACAGAAGTGATGTCAAACCCCAAAAATGAGCAGAATGCCAGCTGCTTGTAACAGGCTGGCTAACAATATTTATGAGAAATACTTCACGTGTTTCCAGGGGTTTTACTTGTGGGACATACATAAATGGGGGCTTTGGAAAAAGAAATTAGGCTTCATATGAGAGAAAGGCTGGGGAGCAGCTGCCTGCTGGGATGAGCATTGGTAGGGACAAAAATGCAGGCACTGCTGAAGCTCCAAATTAAATATCAGGTACAGTATAAATCCTAGTTTATATGTCATTCTGCAGAAATTATCTGGGGATTTCAAAAGGAAGATTTTTTTCCCTCCCTAGTTCTGAGTGCAGATAATGAGTTTAGTGGTTACAATACTGACAGTGTTCCATCACAGAAAATCTGTGCTTTAGTGATGTGCCTTTTGAAACAAGTTTTTCATTAAATTAACATGCAATAGATTCTGGAAGTACTAGAAATTGAGCTCATCAAGGAAAACTTGTGAATTAAGATAAGCAAAAACTTTTTTCACCCAATTCAAAATCCATGGATGTTTTTGGAGGTCTGCTTGTAGTTCAGGTAGACTCAGAATTATTTGGTTTTAAATCCTCAGTCAATTATAGTATTATCTCTTAGGATATGCTGAGTCAGATTCTCTGATGATACAAAGTAATGCCCTTTGAATCCTTGCTTTGATAGAAGTTCTGGTAATTAAGTACCTTTCAAAATCAATGTAATTGTGTTGTTTCAGGGTATTTGTAAGAGACCATCTTGAATTGAAAATGTGGGTTCTAAAAATGCAGTTTGGCACTGGATTTCTGCCAAACTCCATATTAGGAATTTGAATAAAAATTCAATATAGTAGTTTTAGATCTGGATAAATATTAGTGACGGGGGTAGGGGGAAGAGGGGGAAAAGGAATAGCTGTCTACCTGCACAAATAACAATTGTGTTTAAAGACACTTCCTAAAGGTGAAATATCCAAATGCTGGCAAGGAAAAGAAGTCAGAAAAAAAATTTAAAAGCAGACAAAGGCAAATTTAAAACACCATTAAACATGATTTAAAAACTCTTATGTTCATGCAGGTTGCTTACGTTTTAAATATCATGAGTAGTCTAAGCTGCTTTGCACAACCGATGTTGGCCAAATGAACTAAATACATTTCAAAGTAGATTCTACTAATATAAGTGTTGGAAAAAAAAATCTAAATTAGGGTTGTAATTATACTCTGAGAAGGACCAACATCTAGAAACATGTTAAGTGTTGGGCTTACCAGGGTGTATAATGAGAACCTTTGAAAGACTGGATTTTTTTTATTATTTTTTTCTGTAATATGCTTAACCTTTTGTCACCAACACCATTTAACAAAAATTGACCCCAGCTCTGTATTCTACTTCTTGGACATCTGTGATGGTCAACATTAATATTCAGCATTTATGAATATTGACTTAGCAATGCCCTACTAGCTCCTACCTCCATTTGTGACCACTTAACATGAGATACTCAGCAAATGCACCTATTACAGCAGATAACATAGTCCTAGCTTTCTTGGGCAGTCAACAGAGAAGGGTGGCTCCAAGGAAATTATTTTTGAAAGGCATTGCACGGACTGCTGTAAAAGGAAAGCTGGCATGTCAATTGGCTCCAAACTGACACACATCCAAAATCCTACTGCATCGTTTTGGGGAGCCCACAGACTTGAAGACAACTACAAGCTACTGTTTATACAGATAAGAGGTAGCTCTCAGACCTCAGGTCTCTTACCCAATATTTCTCAGTTCAGCATCTAACTACGACCTATTGTATCTTCCCTTACAGAAGGAGAGTCACCCTTTCCCTTCCAAAGGCAGGATTAATTTATTTTCACTGGCACTTTCATCTTTGCTCACTGACCAGAGAAGTGAGAATCCCCCTTTCCCTAAAATGAAAGCCAACCCTTGCCTTGTTCATGGTGGGTGGGAGAGTCACAAGCAATGGGCACCACTGTAGATCTCGGGTCAGCTCCTGGTGCCTTCTCTGCTCTCTCAGCTACTCAATCTGCCTATTCATCCTAAACATCTGTGCTGTGACCAGGAGGGCTGCCTGGCACCTGGGGATGTGCAGGGGGGCAGCAACAAAGCGGACCATGGGCAGCAGCAGCTTCCGTGCCTGCACTGCCATTTTTCTGTTGTGTGACAAGAAAAGAGCACAATTCACCACCCAGGTTATGAAGTGGGAATGGCTGTCTGTATTCTGGGTACCAAGAACCTTTGTCCCATGTTAAGCCCATCTCTGGCCATCACGGTGGTGTCTGAATTTAGGACAGGACCTAGGGGTTGTATTACTCAATTCTCAGACAAATACTTTTTACCTGGCCCCTAAAAACAAACCAAACACACAAAATAAACACACAAAAAAAAAAAAAAGAGAAAACAACAACCACAAAAGAAAAACCAAACAAAGAACCCCATGAAAACAAATAAACAAATGAACAAAACCAAGGAAAAAACCCACCATAGCAACTTGCAAGATTTTGCCTTCAAAAGAAAACCCACATTCAAGAAGCAAATGTTACTTGATGCAAATACAGACAGGCACTTTTACGTAATTTAGCTCAGCACAATTAACAAAGGATATTGCTATTAATGTGCTGCGGGAAGAAAAAGTACTTCCCAGGCACCTAACAGCAACATGTTGTGATCCGTGGATATAAATGACCAAATAAAATGAAAGGATGTAAAAATGTCACGGAAACACCAGCCGTAATCTAATGTTGTCAGTGCACTGCACACACACCTTGTAATTACTAACACATTTGCCCTACAAACACTTTTCAGACAGGGGAGCCCATCGCTTCTGTACCTTTTTGCCTGAGCTGCTTTTGATCCCTCACAATTGATTTAAACTCTTCCATCGGTTCCTTTGCCCAGTGAAATAATGATCAGATGATATCACAGGGTGAGGGGGAAGGCAAATGGGGCTATTTACACACATGCCAAGCAGATCTATTTGCAAACTTTCAGTAAATTAACGCAATAAAAGTCCTAACCTGCTGGAAGCATTTTAAGCTCTTCTCTTTTCCTCCCAGCCTCTTCTGACACACACTCTTCTCCTCCTTTTGCGGCATTAAACTGCTTTTCCACTTCCTTTACAACAGTGGGAATACTTCCCTTCTGGGTGTCAGGATCTTTCAGGGAGGTCAGAGGTTGCCCTGCAGAGGAAATGACAAGCTGTGAAATGTAAAAGAACAATTCCTTCCACATGTTTCCTTGCTCCAGGAGCAGTAAGGGGTTGTCGGCTAGGATCACGATGGGATGGGCCAGGCCTTTGTCTTTGCAGTCCTGTCAAAACTAATTTACAATTAAAGACCTGTGCAACTGTTTAAAGCTTTACAACTCTGGCGAGTTTCAAGGACTGCTGAAGCCAAGTGGTACAAACCAACCTTATTATTAACAGCCAGGCACGCTGACAGAAGGAAGAGAGACCAAAAAAGGCTGCAAATTGTACAGCAACCAGAAAAACTGTACACCTGAAAATGGTCTTTCTGTATAATATTTATTTCTGTTATAAGCTCCTACTTTGGGAACTAAAAACCTTTCTGTGATCCTAACTTTTCTTCTGGTTGTTGCATAGGCTGCAGGAGCCACATGCACTGTTGTTAGACAACATCTTAAAGGGAGGGAAAAATAAAGTCCAGAGAGGAAATGAGCTGTTTGTACATTATATAGATTTTTAAAAATAGGCTTTAAAACCATTCTTAAACAATTGAGTTGCTGGTCTCTTTACACTCACAAAGTATAGTAAAACAAGGGGATACGAAGGAGAAGCAGACTTTCTGGAATGAAAATGTTAGACACAGAAAATCTACATGTAGGTGTTTAAACCAAAGACAGCTGAGGTAGTGGGAGTTTTCCTACATGACACATCTTCTCCCTTCTTTATAGGTCTTGAACGCACATCAGTACAGTGCTGACCATAACTTCAGAACTTCAAAATGGCCAATATTAAAGTAGTGTAAGTCAACTGGAGCGAAAAATGCTTTCCTAAAACTACAGAGTATAAAATCCTCCTGTTTTCCACTTGCTTGTTTTCCTTGATCACGATTTCTGATGGGCACGAGTAGGTGTTTGCATGTCGAGTCAGAACCACAGCACAGTCAGAGGAATGTTCCCAACAAGTGCAGAGTAACACTTGCCAAATGAACCTGAGTCTGACCTAAAAGTGTTTGGGCTGAAGAACTAATGTATGAGGGCTGTCAAGCTACTTTTCTGAAGATGAAAGAGCTGCCACTTCCAAAACAGGCCGAGTTAAGCTGACATTCTGCACATGTGAATACCCTCTTCTGTAGACACTAAACTCAAAAAGGATCTTGCTGTAGAGAAAGAGTGTTTTCTCGGTGAATTTGTATATTTAGCATTTTACATGAAGATTCGAACTTTTGAAGTTTCAATGCAGTTAGAAGCCTGTGTTACTTAGATCTAAGTCTCTCAAGGCAATGTTTTTTGGTTGTTGCATCAAATTTTCCAACCTAAGCTACTTCTATTAGAGTTGCTACCACCTTCTGCACAAGGGCTAATGAATTCCACACAGACATCCTCATTTATTCATTGACAGAGACTGTTGATCCTTTAATGGGCAACAGATGAACAACAGAAGATTTTTTTTTTCAGAAAGGCAAAGGATGGTGGTAGTGAAAGCAGAAGCTGTCTTCTACCACGAACCTCTTATGGAATACCACTTCAAAAGAGTGGAGAGAAGATATGGTTTGGACTAAGAGACACACTAGATCTGATAACACGCATCTGTGATCTACAAAGGAGGTAGAATGGGAGGTATTATGTTGCATTCCCATGCACTGTACTCTGGAGGAGAGAGCCATACCTAACCCAACAGAGAGCTGTGGTTTAAAAGAGTAACATAGCCCGGAGTTAATGGAAATAATATGAAGATTCTGTCTTAAACTTCTAAAACTAAGACAAACTTGAAGTGAAGGTTAAAGCACCATCCCCTAACCTGCTCTATTTTGCAGCACCACATATGGTATTGATATATAAGATCACTCACTATTTAGACTACTGCAGTAGAGTGAGTTACAGAGCACCCGTCTTCATTTAGACTGTTCTTGCTTTCTCTGGTTTGTGTCTCAACCTTAATGTCACTTTAACAGAGCTTTCCCCCCCTCTGCTTTTGGTGGTTTAACAGATATAATACTGTATTTATAGGGCATATCAACGTGCAACAGCTTGCCACAGATCATAAACACATTTTTCTGTGGGAAATGTTGAAGTTGTGATTTTCACCACGTGATCTCCAGTTCTCTAAGGTTTGTTCCTTTAATTGTAAATAGCCAGAAAGTCATCAAGCTAGCGTTTAATAAACTTTTAATTTGAAATGGATTACCACATGTTGTGTTTGTTTACCCATTATTAAATCTCTTAGCAACACATCACCAGCAGAAACAGCATACTGTAGCACTGCAAAGATACATTAAAAACCAAACCCATGGGGGATATTGGCAGCTAATAATAACTTTAAAGAAGGCTCCAAGAAAAATAAATAAATATAAACAATATAAAAAATTACTCCCAGAAATTTTGTTTAGTGCAAATCTGTTTGGCAGGAAAATTGCAGACCTTCCATGATCACCTTATCAGCAAAATTCAGAGGCCTGCATGCAAAATAAGTCACACACTAATGTTCTTTCTCACTTCTTAAAAATACATCTTTCTTGCCTTTTCAAACTGAGTATCATGAGTTTTCCCACGTGTTTCCAGAAAGGGTGACCTATTTAGCTGCATCCTCTCTGTGCATTTCCAAATGTGCATGAAGACTGATGGTAGGACCAAACAAGTTTGATTCATTAAGAGTTTGTCCATAATTCTTCACTGTTGAGCTGAGTTGCCTGCAACTCTGCCTTTTGGATCTGCTCTTCATGGTTTGCTGCATCTCAAAGCACCTTGGCATAGATGATATATTACAACTAAAAGGACCTCACTCCTCAGTATGTTTACAACTCCATGCTTCTGGTATCAGGGTGGCTGTATAAAAGCCTTTTGATCACAGTGCAATTGCTGCTTAGCCTAAAAGCATCTCAGGGCAAACCTCATTTTCTTCATCTGTTAAATCATTACTCACCATCTGAAAAATACTTCTACTGGCTTCTTTTCATGTTATACTTCTAACCTGAGCTGCCCATTTACCATTCTAAATGATTATTGCCTGGTCTCTTTCTTTCCTTCCAATACACTCTTTTTTTTCCCCCTCACATGCCATCTACAGTGTATCACTGCTACTGTTCTCAAATGCCTGAGGAACCTCTGTCCTGAAGAACTAAGTCTCTGTTGCAGATCTACACATTATATTCACACATACATTACAGTCTGTGGGTTGGCTGCATCCTCCAGTTCATTAAACAAGAGAAAATACAGAAATATCTGTTTAGCAAAAATGAATTCTTTTTGTCCATCACTGCCACATCACACAGGCTGAAAGAGAAAAGAACATCAGCAGTGTCCTGCCATTCTTCTCATTACTGGATTTCTAAAAATAAGGAGCAATTTGTGAGTCCACTGCAATACAGTCAATTATGCCTTTAGTGTAGCTACATCAGAAGGCTCACAGAGGCTGGAAAAGATGCTCAGTCTAAAAGGAACATTCAGCAATTTTTTAAGAAAGCTTCTGGGAAAGACTGCTGTGCACAAGCAAATGATAATTGTCTTTCCTATGGATTACCACTTGATTGAATCTTAATGGAATTTCATAGGAGTAGCATAAGGCGTGCCTCTGATGCCAGAACTATCTTCCTGCCAAATTTGAAGTCCCCGATGTAGCCCAGGGAGGTGCTAGAGCTCTTCCAGCAATAGGCAAAAAAAAGTATCTTTTTTTTCCTCCTTCTGTAAGCTTGGTGCCATAAGCAGCTGAACTGTTATTGCTGTGACATTCCAAGCATTATTCAGCCTTGAGCATAGGCCAGCATGGAAAGTTTAATCCTCAGCAATAAGGCTTGTTTAAATTGCTCACACCTGAAAACAAAGTTAAACCACCTAAATAAAAAGAATCACAATATTCCTCCTATAACACATGTTGAATCCATATCTGAATGAAATAAAAAAAAAAATCTAGCTTAACAAGAACAATAAGGACTAGCCAACACTGAAATGAAACTATGGGTTGTTCAAGTGAAAACCTGAATAAAAAAATCAAAGTTTGAATCCATCACCTTGTGGTCCAGACTGTGCAACCTTCTCTGAGACATCATTCTTTTCAGCAACACTTGAACACATGTGAAGTTCAGGTGGGAGAGGAAGATGCATATCACACTTGTTTTGCTTATCTGAATCCTGTGGCAATTTAATTATCTATTAAGTTGTGGGGAAAAT
>VXBX01009321.1:95779-112669 GCA_013400415.1 Scytalopus superciliaris | reverse complement strand
AAAAAAAGGGAGTTCAGAATTCCACTAAGCCAGAATATACTTGTTTGTACACAGTCTGTGAACCCCAGAACTTCAAGATGTTGCTATGAGAATTTTAGGAAGTTCCAGATTCTCTCTACTCCATTTACTACAGTTTTCTCCCATATAAATTCCCTATGTATGTCTTCCCCATGCTTGCTGTCTAAAGCAAACATCCCAGTAAATGAGGGAGGGTGACCCACAATCCAATTTCAGAATCATGTGGGAAAATACAGATACCCTGGATTATTAAATCATCACACTTTATACATTGTTTTGAAGACTAATTTTGCAGTTTTGGAGTCTTTACATCCTCCTTCCCAAATAATTTTGACACTTCCGGGTTATTTTTTTACTATAGCTATGCCATTTCTGACATTCTCTTTCCTAGCATATATTAGGTATATCTGTTGTACAAATTCTTATGGCTTTATTTGTTTCTGAAGCTACTTTCACTTTCTTTTACTCTTGGTAGACCGAAGAATAAGGCTGCCTGAAAATCATCACTACAAGAAAATTAAAAACTAAAATTTCTATTAAGTAAGCCCACGTGTTATAACTGAGATAATTTCAAAACTCATCTATTTTGCTAAGTGATTTTTCCTGAACCAAACATGACTATAACAGAGCTATAAGTTTAAGATCTTGTTAAGATTATGAATGAGGGAACATATTTCAGCTACAATAAAACCCTTAACTTGCCCATCCAGCAAAAAAGTTTCCACTGCAGAGGAGTTCTTAATTCAGGTCCATTTTCACTAAAGACATAGAAAAAATGTCACAGCTGAATTATGTCCAAAAACTGTTCAAAAATAAGGTTCCTATCACAGCAGAACCACACTCATTCACTGGAGATCCCACACAAACAAGTGAAACAATATCAAAAACACTATTATTTTCTGTTTTAGTCATGTGAAAGCACCTTCGTGATTCAGTAAAACTGTGGAAGAAATTAACATGTACGAGTGGCAGGCTCAAACTCAGAATTTGAGCTTTTGATCCAATTACTCAGCAACCCAAGAAATAATTTTTATATTTTAAATAATCTTAATTTCATGTAAAATTTGAAGACGTATGAGATTTAGATACTCACTGGGCCGCTGAGGAGCTGCTTTTTGGAAAGACAAGTATTTATCTTGAGGCTGACAGAAGGAAATGGAGTCTGTTCTAAGGAACAGTGACTGAACAAACAGCCCTTTTTTTTTTTTAAATACAAACCTGAAAGTAGAGATTGCATAACCAGTGATCCAGGTCTTGAGAAATAAAGTTTTCAATTTTTTTGAATCGATCAACTTTGGAGTCGTAATGGCCTCTCAGGAAGGGACATTTAAATTTTCCCTCCAAAGTGTTAAAATTGTTATCACATAAGGGAAAAGCTCCCCACCCCACTTCTTGATCAATCCAAGTATAGGTCCCACGAAGAAGGAAGAGTTCAAAGAGGAGTACCATTCCTGGCTTCACAGCTTTTCTATGTGGCAGAACCTGCAAAGGAAGAAAAAAAAAATAAATAAAGTTACAAAAACATCACAAGGGAACTGACTTTCTTTTATCGTGTAAAGCTCTACAAACTTCATACCTTTGAACCAATTTTGCATGTTAAAACAATTAACAACTCTTCTCTTTCCAGCAAATCATGTATTTGAACAATTTTCCACTCTGACAAAGTGCTGTGCCTTTATTTTGCACTCTAATTTCGTGATTTCTTTTTTTCCCCTTGGCTTTCCGAAAACATTCATTTTCTGTCTCTGTTTGCCAGTGGTGGAAAAACACTGCCACTAGAAAACTTTAAAACAAAGTAACAAACCAACTTAGAAATCTGAGGTGTCCCTGCAAGGGCTTGCTGAGATTCACCACCAGGTTCATCTTGCAGCAACTTTGGAGACCTCATCCAAATGTCCAATGAGAATCCTTACAGACTTGTTCCTCACTGAGTCACAAAGTCTTCTCCACCCAGTTCTGGGAAAGGTGTTGGTACACGATAGCCTTCCTCCTTTAAATTAAAGCTCTTATTGCAAACTGTGTGAACCTCAGTGTAGGGTCAAAAAGCATTTTGAGGTAAAAAACTCTCAGCATACCAAAGGTTGGCAAACAACGTTTACACTTTTCATAAGATAGGTAGAGATATTCTTCTGAGCCTTTTGGAGCTGTGGAAGAGGGTTACCAGTGCCTTGGGGCTCTGGAGGAATTGCGTTCCCATGGCAAAGACTTGAAAACTGGTGGTGAAGAAACACCCTGAAGTAATGAAGTTATGTAAATTCGTCTGTAAGGTTTCGGCGGGTAGAGAAGGAAGCAGGGTAAACACAAAGAAAAATAATCTGGTTCTATGCCAGAGGTTTAATTATTTTCTTTAATTAAGGTGAGACTTGACCCAGGTCTTGTTGAACGATTCTGATACATTCAATAAGACAAATAAAACAAACAAAAAACCACACCAAAGCTAGAACATGGAAGATGACTGTCATCACACCCAGGCTAGCAGGTAGGAAGGGTAGTCACCTGGAGAAAAGGGCAGGAAATACATCAGCTACACCACTCACACAGTGAAACATCTGCTTCACCACTAGTCCTGTACATTCCTCTGAGAGAACTGGGACTGCCTATTCTCTTAAATAAACACTCTTGGGTGCTTCTTTAATAATGACAATGTTCTGTTATTTGAATGGTTTTCACATTTTATTGTTCCCATTTCAGTCCTCACAGCTCACAGCAGCAAATGCCTTGCTGTGCTTGCCTCCTTAACCTTATCTTTCCTTCCAACCACGGCAGAGAAAGAGGAGACTTTTCTCCTGCCCTCCTCCCTGCAAGCTGGCACAGACTTACAGAAGGCCACAATATTCAAGGGCATCCTTTGAATCTGAGTGTCCAGTAGGATATGCCCTCAGTACTTCTTGAAACTCAAGAATAAGACCTCCAAATAGAAGACATCCATGCAAACAATCACCCACTATCAAAAACCTAAAATGCCAAAGTCTTCTTAAATTGGCAGAGATTTTCTCAATCAAGACAACATCCTGCAGCCAATAACCAGCCAGAAATCTTTATTGCTTCAACTATTTCTGTATGCAGGTACACACTCCAACACAGGTCTTTCTTGATGTATATATTTAAATACAAGCATCACTTCTTTTATACTCCTTATTGAACAGTAGGCAAGATATTTGCATCACTCAGGTGCAGCCAAGGTTTTTCTCTCTTTTTCTGAAGCAGCCAAGGGATTTGTCTACACCAATAACTGCCATGTTAGAAGATAAGTGTTCATAGTTGTGCTACATTCTGTAACTTTTTAGAAGAGGTGAAAATAAATTATGATTTCTAATAATATGCCTTCCTATCTGAAGTTATATATTGTGATTAGATAAAGGAAAGAGAGAGGAAGTCATTTAAGGAAATCTTCTAAAATTATAAATATTGTCATTATTATGTAGGTGTACTTTATATTAATTATGTAAATATATTCTAGGACTTAGTGTAGGCTTAAAATGAAACAGAAGCATCTGTTGAAAAATGCCATAACCCTGTGGCAGCTGCTATTAAACCATTAACAGTATCAGGTTTCATTTAAACCAGATTTACCATTTTCTGTAACAGCCCGTGGGAAAGCTAAAAACATTAGGCACAAATTACTGACAAAAGAGATCCTTAATCAAGCCATACATTTCATTTGGCTAGCTGGGTGCTAGATAGTAACCTCTGTGCTACAAATTAAAGGTGATGGTTACAAGGCTGTGATCAAAGACAGTTACCTGCATTATCAAACAATCCAAAAGCATTAGCACATGAAATTACTGCTGTATCACAACATCCCTGTTAGTTTCTCCCGTGTTTCCCAGACTTAATCTTTTCCTAAGGATAACTCATCAATATATGCTCTTCTGCTAGCCTGCCTATAAATAGAAAGTGGTCAATCAGATGGTGTAAGGCTAATCATCATGACTATTAAAATTTTATTTCTTTGTTTCTGGCTCGCAGTTACTCTTCATTTACTGTAAGTTCTTAAACCTGGACCTAGACTGCAAACTCACTCTTTGGGCCTGGAAGCACCCATTTGCTTACAGCTGCAGGAGCTGGGTGTTTAAGCCATGCCATGATGGAAACACATCCTGACAAAATATAATCAAGGATTTTTTTAACACACCTGCCTGCTACAAAGTCTGAGGTTACAAGGACTATCATTCAGGGACTCCTTATGCATGAACAGTGGGTGCCTGACCCAGATAGGACACCATCACACATGTCAGCTTACACGGTCAAATAAAACATACCTACCAAGTAAAAAGTGTCTTTCTGTTGTACCCATACAAAGCTCCAAGCCAAGCCTCTGTCTGTTGCTCTATGCTGGCATGCCAAGCATTCATGCAGATGGCCTGTGGGCTTCCATTTCCATCCTGATGGGCACTGGGAATGTGATTTATATGGGAGGAACTGCTGTTTAGGAAGGGATAGCCAGGCTTAAGCTGGAGAGTTTCAAAAAAGAAGGCAGGTCCTCTCAACATCCATGCTAAATCTTTTCCCGTTGCCACAATGAACACTCATCTCCATCACAGCTCACCATCTCACAGCTGCAGGGTCAGACAGCCCTGGGAGGGAGTTCAGTCTTGTGCCACCTGCCCTTCATCATCCTCCTCCCAGGCAGTGACCTGAGAGCTGGGATTTGGGGCATGGCAGGTGCACAAAGGCATTTAAGCACATAGCTCTGATTGAAACCCACCGTCCCCAAATGCCTGTGTGCCTCTGTGGGTTTGAGCTGTCATGCCCAGGTACAGGGAACATCTCAGGTGGATAGAGGAGGAGGATGGGGATTAATAATTGCCCTCCTTCAAGAGACTCAGAGCAGTGCCTGGAATAGGCAAGGCACAGGCAGCTCGAACTGACCAGTTTGGTTTGATGGATTGTTTTGTTTCTAAAGAAAAACAAATAAAATCAGCAGTTATATTTTTCCTGCCAGTGGCACCCTCATTTGAGGCACTATCTGATAAGTTAGTCCACAAGCCAGCACCAAAACTGCTGACATTCAAAGAGAGCATACTACGTAAGGACAGCTTTCTGGGTTTTAAAGGGTTTACTCTCCAACACCTTAGCTCAATGTTTCTCCTTTCTCAGGTAAAATTTCCATTGAGGTCTGTGAGGTATACAGACTTTTCACAGTGCTATGAAAGCATTCAGCACCCACTTTTTATTGGTGTAATTTCTTCTGCAAAAAGAGATGCAGCAGAGAATAAATAATGCTTGTGGGTGCCTGCACAGGCACAAGTAATTCTTCTTAGTCTGCAGTTAACAGTGTTTCATTTAATTGAATTAAATCATAGCGAACTAAAATTATCTCTTGCCACTCTTTCTGAATTCAACTGTTTTATATCAGTTTTATTGCAATATATCTTACTTCCCCATATGCCACCATAGTTTCAGCAAAGAAATCATTTACTCTATAGAAAGAATGAATTCTATTTGAATATTTCAATAAACAGATCCAGTGTGAGGTTTTGGGGGTTTTTGTCTGACTTACTCTTGGGCTTTAACCTTGTCAGAGAAGAAATAAACTTTTGCTTCTCTCCTCTGCACTTTCAAATGTTTTCAATTTAGAAAAAAAAAAAAAAAAAAAACAAAAATTACATTACTTAATTCCCATTACACAAAAATTTGGCCACTACAACTTAAACAGATTAAAGTTAATGAAAATACACAAAAGCAATTCACTATTTACCTATTATATAGAAGAATCTTGAAAAATACTGTATAAATTAATGGCTTATTTCTGATTATGAAAACTGCAGCACATGAATTTCAGTGGTGTAAAACACAGGTAGAAAACCTTTTAAATAGGAAGCAGTCCCTATCACTAACAAACAAACAAAAAATCATCCACTATGTAAAAGGAATAGTGCTGGAGATGAGGCTGTTATTGCCAAAATAAGGTGGAGCTTTCACAACTGGATTTCAAGCTCTCTCTGTTTACGTTCAAGGCCAGCATACAGGCAGGGAAGTGTTTGTGTAACTTTGAAATTTATAAAAGGCCAGAGGGGAGGAAATAGAAACATGGACTGAAGTAAAATACCATGTTATTAGGGTTTTCCAAAAGTCCCTATCTATCATCAGAATGTCCTGGAATAGCTGAAAACTGATTTCCCCAGCTTTCCATCACTGCCTGTCTTTGAACAGGTATCTGAATACAAAATAACACACAAATCAGAGAAGGACAATACAGTGCAATATCATTCATTTTCCCACTTTTTTTTTTTTCCTTTCCCTATTTTCTGAAGGAGAGAACAGGTCTTTTAAGCCTGATATAAGTCAAATTACTCTTCTCCCTTTATCCTGCAGATCTCCCTAAGCCTTTATGCAGGACCACCACCTTTCCTGTGACCCAGCCTCCCTGACAATGGGAGAGCACGCACCAGAACCTGTTGGGGGGCAGCACACAAGCTCAGGCTCATGGATGATCCAGAGCACAGGACAGCAGTACCTCTAAGCAGGCAATTTATTCACTGCTTTCAGTCCAACAGCAGTGGCAGAGAGCAGGATTCCTCCTGACACTGTATCATATCACCCACCCCAGTGTCTTCCCAGAGTCACACCAAGTACACCCCAATGGAAACACCTACCCTCTCCCATGCTACCAGAGCAGCAATGATTCACCACTGCCTCCCTTTCCTCTAGGAGAGATAACTCAGGCCATAGTTAACTCCAGCAGCATCACATGCAGCACAACTACCTTACACAAGAGGACCAGAATCTGGCTTTTTATCTTCCCAAATACAGGGGAATAATGTTTGCATTCTGTGAGCTTTAGCCTCTGCATCTGTTGCTAATTGTCCTGGCACATCTGCTGCTAATTCTTTTCTGTTCTTGGACCAGCAGGGAGTAGTAATGTATGGTACATCCAGCTCCAGCCTCCCCGAGCGCTTCTGGTGATATACCGCTGGCCTGGGTGCATTCTGACCTCATCCTGCAAGGCAGAAACTGTCTTTGTAAGAGGAAAGCAGGAACCCCAGTTCCTTCTCCTGCCACTTCCATCTCACTTATTTATTCCTGAGACTAATTTCGGTCAGAGCATGATTTTCCCAGGATAACGTGGTGCACAGACACAAAACAGCGGAGTTTATTTATTTTGTGTCAAGAGGACACGCACTTTGCCCAGAAACCACTCGGAGCCAAGGAGTCTCATGAAGACGTGGCTGGTTCGGCATGCAGGGCTGAGTCACACAGCAGTCTCCCCCTGCCTACCCCAGGCTCCAGAGCAGGAACAGGCAGCTTCCTTCTCCTTTTTGCTCAACCAGTTGCTCCATTTCATGTCCCTTTCCTGAAGTTTTTCTGGATTCTCCAGAACACCTCACATAGCAATCACTTTGTTTACGAGCTTCAATCCAGCTAGGGATGCAGCAATGCTCACCTCACCAGGAAAGTAGTGCCAATTCAGAGTTCATGCTCTTTCAGTATTTCCTGGATGGCCCAGACCTGGTCAGGCTCTTCTCTTTTTCCAAAGGCTCAGCTATCACCCTCCAACAAAGAAATAGGAAGATCAACTCCTGAGAACAAACCCCATTTTCCTTGTGTGCTCTGCTTAAAAATCACATGTTTAAAAACAGGATCACTTTTTGGTGGCATAAAATACTCTTTCCATTTCTGTAGTACAGCCTTGCAACTACTTTGTTCATCCTAAGTTCACAGGTAATCATTTAAAATGTGAAATGCTTTAAAAACCAGATATGTTAAGGCAAAAGAATTAAAGCATCTTGCTGGATCCCGTGACTTGTAGATATGGACCAAAAAACACAGTTTAGGTCCCTTTCCACAATTCCAGACTGTCAGCTCTGGTGAGACATTGAGCTGCTCCTTTTTTCCAATCACAGAATTTTTTTTGTTGGGGCAGGTATTTATTTTGTACTTGGTATTCTCTGTTTGGGGTTCCCTTGGAGCCAAAGATACAGACAGAGCCTGCATTCTGCCTTCCTGCTGATCTGCCCCAGATAATATATTACTTTTGTACAGCTATTGTATCCTACAGTTCACGTCAAGCTCTCTTACAGATATAATTTCCAATTAGGTAGGGAATAAGCCATGGAATGGTCCAAAATAAAAGGCTGTCCCCAGACACCCCTGATTTTTAACATATGTCTGCTGGATTTTCCAAAGCAGACCTTACTCTAGGTAGATATGATACATTACAAGACACATTTTTGAGGTCTTTGGTCAGTATGCATTGGTCTAAGCTGACAGAGCAGTCACAGTACATTCCAGCAGGTGTTTCCAAGAACTCCTTTTCTGGAGCACAATGACTAGACAAGATGTGAAAATTAACTACAAGTAATCAAAACCAAAACCTGGGATAAGTAGTGATCTTTTGGATATGTAAATCAATTGCACAATGCTAACCAGGGTAGATATAACAGATTCTAATACGGCATAGCTTTGTAATGTAAGCACACCAGACTTAATTAATCCCTTAAAGTCTTCACACATTTTGAGGAGCTATTGCAAAGAGATATTTAGCAAATGGCAGTTGAAGATCAGACCCCCCCAAGCAAACTCAATTAAACCAAATAGAAGTAATAATAACTATATGTTCCCACTGTGTAAAAAAAAAACCCAAAAACATGAAACCTGCAGTCTTCAAATAAATACAAGCATCTGTATAAGCTTAGTTCTCGAATTTACCAAAAGGCTCACGTAGCACCTTATCATCCCAACTACAAATACTTGTATTCAGGGAAAATTTAAGTGGTTCTCATTTTGAAACTCCTCTGGCACTACTAAGCATTATCTTTTTTTCATATTGTATCAAACTCTTATGCTATGTCCTACAAAGTGTCCTAGAGCTAGATGTTCTTCATATATGTCAGCATTTCACTCAAGAATAAAATAAACTGGGGGGTGAGGGTGAGAGGGGGGGACTGCAGGGAGGGGAAAGTTTGTGGTCTGCTTTTGCTAATGACACCTTGTTTTGTACTTATTAAAAGCATCACAGAACTCAGACAGCTGCTGACATACAGAAAATAATGTCCTTGAAACTGTTTGTTTCATCATATTTTAAGAATTAATACCTTAGGTCATGTTTAATCAGTTTCTGATATATGTAGTTTTCAAAATGCACTTCAGGGAAGAAAATGCTGGAAATGACTAATAACAACAAAAATATGAACTTTATTCATTGTACATCTAACTCCAAATGTGAACATTACCAAAGTACTTTGCCATCTGAAGTATTTAGGAAGCCTTAAATAAAAAATAAATCCACTTCATTCAGTGAAATAGAACATCCTCTTTTTCCAAGCAAAAGAGTTCAAATTTATTAATTTTGTAGCTATATTTTAAAATGAGTGTCAGCCCCTGCTAGATGACTACATGATAAGTGTCCTGAAAATTCAGGAAAAGGCACTAAATTTTTCACAGCATTTGTGTTTCATTTTCAGTGTAATAAAAATATGGTGCCCTTTTAATAATGAATAATAGATCTCCTGGTATGATTTACATGAGTGGATTAAATGTCATGTTTGAAAAGTTGCTGTTTTATTCATATTGAATTTCCCTCAAGTAAAACAAAATGGTACCCAGCTACTGTTATAATATTGCTAGTGCCTCACCACACTGATACATAAATATTAACCAGTTGATATACCCTTTAAAAACCTTCAGTTCTGCGAACTGTTCTGTCAGCACTGATGTCTTTTCATGCATATGAAGAGATTTAGTGCCACCCCAAGTTCCAGGTGCACTGGGGAAAATGTGTAGTGCCAGTGCTCACACCTTTTGTGCTAAAGGGCCAGTTTTGAAAGGCTCTCCCAGAATAAGATCTGATGCCAAATGGGTGCAGCTGGACCAGGGTTAAAAAGCAGTTTGGGTAGCCCAACACTGACAAAAATTGTCCCTATTTCTGCTCAGCAGCGCTGGACTGACTTCCCAGGTGACTGGACAGTGTAATGAATGTTTTTTAAATGTCACAGGTAGCCTCATTGGCTTGCAGTGCTCCTCACAAGAGCTGAAAATTTCCCATCTGAACTTCCCATGCTAAACAAAAACTCGCTTCCCAACAGGCAATTTTATTTTTTTTTTCCTGCAGAAGTACTTCAGAACTATATATAATTTATTGCAAAGAAAGAGAAAATAAGAGCATCTTCCTTAAAGATTCCTTCCCTGTAGGCAAAGTTGGCAATGTACAAAAAACTATTTTGGTCCTGATAATTGAAATTATAACTGGAAATGGTTCTTTTTTTAAATAAAAAAAAAAAAAAGAAGATAAGTTTTTTTGTCACACTCCAACTTTTATTCCATCGAAGTCAATGAAAATTTTGACTCTGAAAAATGAGGATTTGTACTTATCATTGTAATTGTTTCATAGAACTATTTTAATATCTACTGCACTAACCTAAGAAAAGCTGGCCAAAAAAACAAAAACAAAAACACCAAAAAACCCCAAACAAACCAAAAAAACACCATGATTTTTTTCCTGAATAAAATTAAACTTTAGCATTCTGCAATTCATTTTCACTCTTCAAGTCATCATTAAGCTGAAAATTGCAATCTGGACTTGCTAACACTGGGACATAATCCTATGGAGTAAAACACTGATTAAAATACACTGTGAAAAAAAACCTGTTTACTGACTACTTAGGTCTTATCTATAATAGAATCTTAGGCACCATGAGACAGCAATAAGGAAGTTACACTGCTGAAATCCTTGTTCTAGTGTAAAGATGATGCAGTCATACAGCCTTAACCTATCAAAGCCTAAAGTCCACTTGCATAAACTAAATATATGAAAATATCCTAGAAATGGTTAGTCTAAAACATGATCCCCTTCAGATCATGCCGTTTGTTGCTACCCCTAATAGGCTAAAAAGTCATTTGAAACAGCAATTGTATTTTATCACAATCCAAAGCATTCATGCATGTTTCATTCAGCATAATTTAAGAAAAAATTGTTTGTGTGACTATCTGGCCTTAGTGAAAGAGAAATAAAATTCAGCTGGAGCTATTAGGAGCCACTGTCTAGGATGTAGTCAGAGGTTATTGGGGAGGTAGGTTGACAAACTAAAAAGGAGGACAATGAAGGAGCGGAAAGAAGGGAAGCTGGCAAGCTGGAGCAAAGAACATTGATTAATGAACAGAAAACATTTTTGAAAGGTCGGGTGTGCAAGTCAGACTAGCCCTGAGGCAGATCTAACTTACATGACCAGCACTTTCTGTACGCAGCAGGTAACCCACGCTGACACCAACTTTGCCGACATGACAGGGTTATTATTTTTGGAAGGATGTAGTGTTCTGGAACAATTTCTCTAATATATTAGTTAAAATTAAGCTTTCCTTCAATATCAAGCATGCATGTCTTCATTTTCACCATGTTTACACTGAGCTCCTATCATTATGCTGGCCAAGGAAAACAAAAGCTCATTCTGCATTTGTGAGCACTTCTATTTCCCGCCCCATAATACATCCCAGGGCAGCAGTGCTATATGTAAGATTGTGTTCAAACCCAGATGCTCATGTGGAGTTCACCACTAAGACCTAACTACTTATCCTAAATTTTGTGGTAGATGCTAGCCATCTGAAGCCTAAAATCTGCCTCATCTCAGCACAAACCCTAAGGGTTTCTTCTGAAACATATCCTAATGTTGTGAACCGATATCAAGGTGGAAGAACAGACAGGTAGAATCATCTGGGGTACAATACATCCTATGTCTTCAAACTGAGTTGGTGGAGAAGGTTCTCAAGAATTATGACATGAAGTTTTTTGCTGTTCATCATACAATAATGAAGACAGGGAATTACCAGAAGGTTATTTAATCCAACTTCTCCTGGTATTTTAAGTGAACTTGCTCAAGACCTGCACCCTTGTTCACTAGACTAAAACGAAGTTTGGTGGAGATCTTACTTGGGAGATCCCAAGAGAATTTTAAAGCAAACTTGCAAATGCAAAAAGCAGCAAAGACCTAGGAGAAACATGATGCTGAAAGTAAGAAGCAGGTCATGCTGGACTCATTCAGTCATACTGCCTAGCCTTCTCCTTTCAAGACAATACTTCATCTCCAAGGAAAGTAACCAGGATGCATGCATCCTGCCTAAGAAGGAATCACAGTTCAGTTGTTTCTCTGACAGATACATGTATTTGTTTTAACATCATGTGAAAGTCACATTCCCAGTTTCCCTCTCTGTATATGTGATTCTTTCCACACCAACAACTGTATTATAGACACTGTTCATTATCTATTACAGGTGATAAGCAAATAAAAAGCAGAAGATGTGACTTAGTAGCACTTTATATATCACAAACCCAACATCTGAAATGACCTGTCTGCAGGTAACTGAAAGCATCAGTGCCATACATAAAATCTGCTTTATCCAAAAGCTCTTTGGGATAAGGTCTGTCTGTTCTGTATCTACACAACATTTTGGACAACAGAAGGTTTGGAGGAGGAAAACTACCATTCTGGTCATACCACAAAACAAATGACTGAAAGCAGAAAAGGCTTCTCATAACACACACACACAAAAAAAAAGAAAAAAAAACACCACGCTGAGAGAGATGAAGATTGTTTTTCAAACCGTAAAGAAGCTTTTATGTGCCAGAGAGTTTATCTGAGACCAGGGTTTCAACCAGCACTAGGCATTAGCTACAACAGTGAGCAACTGACACACAACAATCCTGCCATGCACAGCATGCTTAGGCAGGGAAATATGTGTGCTTCAGTCGCAAAAGACAGAATAGAGCCTCCAGTGTTTGGGCTCCTTCCAAAATAATCCAAATGCTGCTTTTTTGGCAAATGGGGGTCAATGGAGCTAAAAACTCACAGAAGGATTTGGGCATTCATGTGTTTATATACACCCACTCGTTCATTTATTATTCCAAAGCTACTTTACAGAAATCAAATTACATAGCTGACAAGCTGCATAGATAAGAGAGAATAAAAGTAAAATTCAAAATTAGCTGACAACACTATATGATGTAGCATATATTTGGCACTTTTAGAGTGAGTAATGAGGGTTAACCTAGGGGGGAAAAAAAAAATTTCACCTTCCTAAATTGCACCTTAAAATATTAAATAAATTATTAACATGATGGAATGCATTAAATATATAAGCCTGAAGGAGAAAGAGCGGATGTGTTTTAACTTTCAAAGCAAAGATAGCATATTTATGAAGTGTTGCTTACTGTCTGGATGCTTTGTCCAAAGTAGATTTCGGTGTTGTAGAAGTTTCCACCATGACTAACAGGCCGTGTTGTCCTGGCCTGAGGCTGCTCCTTCAGTTCAGGCATCTCCAGGAAGCCACCACCTAAGTGGCTGAGGACAGAAACTTTGAGAGTGTAGTGGCCTTTAGGGACCTTATCTTTGACTCCCCTCAGGCATTTGAAGTGAATTTCTATTGACTGAGGCTTCTTGCAGTAGTCAGCCTAGGGAGAAGGCGCCAAGTAACTGACCTGGGATGAGCTGACTTTAACCATACAATTAGCAAGAACAAATTTCTTCCAGAAAATAACTACTGAAAAGCAGACAACATGCTTCTTGTTCAACCTGAAATTACCTATTGCTAGCTGAGGATCTGCAATTAGGGAGGTCAAAAGTCACAGAGGTGGCAGCTTAAAAAAATAATGCAAATACTACTACTCATAAAATGTTGAGCATCCTTGGGGGGAAGGTGGAGCTGGTAAAGTATGACACCAGAAGACATTAGGCTGCAATAATAAGGCAGAACTAACTGGAAAACAATACCTTCAAAAATATAGCACGCTTTGCAAGACAGGCACAACACAGGATGTGATGAGCAGGCTGCAGGCACAGAGTGAAAGACAGGGCAGGCCAGGTTTTTATACTAATTATTAGCCTTGCCAGAGCTATTACTGCTGTGCAAGATGTAGACTATCCTTTCACCTTCTGATTATCATATAATCAGATTCTCTTAAAAATAGTAATCAAAGTGCAACACGTGTAGAGTTTAATAACAACTCCCTACAGGCACCTTTATTCCAAGTCCAGACAAAAGGAAACATCTGCTGCTTGCTGTTGACAAGATGTTGCCTGAGTTACAAAATGTTTAGTATGGAATAAATGCTGTGTACCAGAAATGCTTCACTGGTGCTTTCCTTGTATGCTCAGCTTCTCAGTGTGAAGGTTGGCAGTGGGGAACAGACATGACTGTATGATCCTTACACAGCCTTGCCCGAGTAATGGCACAGGGTCTGTCCCACTGCACCAGAAGATGCGTCAGTGCTGCCCAAGTGAAGGGTCAGGTGCACAGGAGGGAGTCCCAGTTAGGCTCTAAGGCTGACTTGAATGAATAAAATTGTTTCTACAATAACTAATTATTTAGTGCTTAAAATCAGCCATGCTATTTCTCTTTTCCCCGAGGAATCAATTTCTTCCAATTATTTGGAGAAAAGACTAATGCTAGGTCTTCTTGGAATGCAATTGGATCCAAGAACCCACACTTCAGAATCACATGGCTACCTTGACTACTAGGTTTAGTGGTCTCAGTTTAAGCCTACAGTAGCTAATAATCTGTTCTTTAATCCTGTCTTGGATTTATTTTGGAAGAGATAGCATATTTCCATATAGATAGAAAGCTTCTGGAATTAAATTAAGCAGTTAAATAAACAGTTGAATTTGTTAAACTTCTTTTGTTTCTCAACACAAACCATACTTAACAACTAATCTGAATGACAATTATTTTCAGCTTAATTAGAAAATCTTAATTAACAATGAAGATTTAACCTTAATATTTTTGGTTTCTGAATCATATATAAAAAAAATTAACATTATATGAATAAATAAGACAATCTTTTTAAACCTCAAGGCAGGATTACTGATGCAGGCAGCCTTCGTTATTAAACACATTCTAAATTAAACGCCTCTATGAATTTTATACTGAAATATATTGTGATAGTTTTGCATGCCAAATGTGACATTTTGTATTTTAGATTCATCTTCTGTAGTAATTTTGGAAATGTCATACAAACAAAGATTTTGTCATTTACCAATGGAATTACTATGCATGGCCGGTTAGCCATCTCTTTTCTGGCTCTTCTGGTTGTTTCAAGTCAGCAAGCCATAAAAAATCTTTATCTCTCTGAAACACAGCAATTTGGAAGATAATCGAATAGTGACTGGGGGGCAGAAACGCCAGTCTGAGGAATTATACCACAATCTCTCTTGCATTTACAACCTTCCTCAAAGCGAGTGTCAGTCGAGTAGGAAAAGGAGATAGAAGATTCATCATATTTCAAGCCTGTCTCATTTGCATGGTGGCATAGCTGTCTCATCTCCTGCTGAAAGACTTTGCTTGGCCAGCGCTGACAAACTGTTTTGAAGAACTCTTGCCATGCCCAAATGATTCATCATTAATAGCTTTAGACATTCTCTTTAAGCATATGGTTACTTTTGCTGGAAAGCATGTTTTGAAACCTGCTAAATTCTATCCTCTTAAACTATGAAAAGAGGAGGAAAAAATAAAAAAAAATATGAAAAAGCAATGCAATTGATCCAGTCATTTAGCAGTTCACATGAGGGAAAAGAGCACTCATGGAGCACCTCACCTTCTTGCAAGGTCCTGTTGCTGCTCCATGTAACCCAGTATTCACATATGCAAGGTTACCAAAGCTGGCTACTATCTCTTCTTCACTTCCATTCTCTTCTGTTTTCAGTGGCTGACTTCCTAGTCTGCAGAAGTTAAAATGAGAAGAAGAACAAAAAAGAAAGGAACTACAATGCTTACACAGAAAGCACTTGCTGTTGGAAATACATCAGTTTGATGTTTTCCTTGAACATATCATAAGATTTGCAGGGCACCCAGGAGAAACAACACTGTTCTAAAGCAAAGAAATGGCTAGGCTTCAAANAAATGTATATATAAATCCTACATAATTTAAAAATCTTCAAAAATAACTTACTTCATATATAGAAAAAGCTAAATATATAAATTATATAAGTCATATATGCATATACATGCACATACACAAATTTTCAGCCACATGCAAACCACTAAACCTTCCTTATGCATATGTTAACTTCTAGTATATTTAAAGTGATTTTAGGGTAATTATATCAACTCAAAGTTGCTGGGGGTTTCTGAGTGTTTTTTTTTTTTTTTTTTTTTTTTTTTTTTTTAGGGGTGTTCTTTTATTAACACAAAAATGNCATTCTCTTTAAGCATATGGTTACTTTTGCTGGAAAGCATGTTTTGAAACCTGCTAAATTCTATCCTCTTAAACTATGAAAAGAGGAGGAAAAAATAAAAAAAAAAAATGAAAAAGCAATGCAATTGATCCAGTCATTTAGCAGTTCACATGAGGGAAAAGAGCACTCATGGAGCACCTCACCTTCTTGCAAGGTCCTGTTGCTGCTCCATGTAACCCAGTATTCACATATGCAAGGTTACCAAAGCTGGCTACTATCTCTTCTTCACTTCCATTCTCTTCTGTTTTCAGTGGCTGACTTCCTAGTCTGCAGAAGTTAAAATGAGAAGAAGAACAAAAAAGAAAGGAACTACAATGCTTACACAGAAAGCACTTGCTGTTGGAAATACATCAGTTTGATGTTTTCCTTGAACATATCATAAGATTTGCAGGGCACCCAGGAGAAACAACACTGTTCTAAAGCAAAGAAATGGCTAGGCTTCAAAAAGCAGCATTAAAAAAATAACAAGACCTGTATTTGTCAGTCTGTGCCACAGGTTGACATAAGGAACCTGAAGTTTCACTGCCTGTCTATAATCAGCTCTGTCTGGCACTGGGGCTCAGGATCTATGTCAAGAATATTAAAGTAGGAAGCCATTGCCTCTGCCAACAATTTGAAGACTGATTGACAGCTTCAATAAACTTGGACAGGTTTTTGGAAACCATTGATTCTTTGGGGACTAGGTTGCTTTAAACCACAGGAAAAAATA